>JAODAL010034464.1:0-44210 GCA_025379985.1 Phyllomedusa bahiana
TTTTGCGGGCCCAATACCAGGAAATATTTCAATAGAAAATGTTAATAATAAGCTTTTGCAATTCTACACAAAGTTTTGGAAAGTTATCCAGAAAATTCTTTAAGAGCTTGTGTGTGTTCGCCCCCGGGGGCCCCACTTCGCCCCCCCCCCCCCCGTGACTTTACAGCGATAGATCTCCTTTAAAAAATTTCTCTACCTAACTAAAAAAAATCCCCAAATCTCTAATTAACAAAATTTAAAGATCACAGCTAATATAGAGTTTCTCTTGAAGAAATATAAAATTTCGCTGAGGGCCGAAGACGTTTTGGGGGGGAACATGAGGCTAAACAGGAAACGCTGTTCTATTAAAACAGGCATGTGTTTTTTCCAGCCAATGCAACCATACACACCTAGTCATGACTCGCCCACATCTCACCCTGCTCTTTTCTGAAATCTGATTTTGGGGCCCCAAATTACGGAAACCCCGAAAAAGGCGCATTTTAAAATTGATATCACAAATTTAACCTAAATTATCGCATGATCAAAAAATCCGACACCATAAAAATTTCCCGATTTAAAACTTTGTCGAAAAAAACGCTCAACACTATTTTTTGACCCTTTTTGATTTTGGGCACCACATTTGCTAGCCAACCTTTGGACATCCCCCCGAATTCGTCCATAAATATTAAAAATAGGGGCCTATCATACACCCATTTAACCCCTTGGGCCCCAGGGATCCCAAAAGGGCCGGAGATTTTCTTTCTTAATTTTCTTAAGGCGAGCGCATTTCTTCCGGGGTTAGACAAGAAACATTTAAGTTGGATTTTACCTCATCCCTCTGTTAAATGGGAAGCTCCCCCCTCCTCGGTAAATCGTGGAGAGAAATTGTTAAATAGCTTTGTTTTTTTCTCACCCCCTTAGTTTCTCCCTCAGTTTTTTTTAAAAGGGGCCAACTTTTTTCTTTTTTAATCTTTTTATTTTTAATAGTTAAAAAATTTTTGGGGGTTAGTTTTACTTCTATAGCGATGTCTTTCTGTTCCGCTTTGCTTCCATTATCTTTTTTTTACCACTTTTTTTTTTCCCAAATTTTTTTACCCTGTTCACTGCCCCCTTTTTTAGTAATGAAACTCTTTTTTTTTTGTTATTTATTGCCTTTTAATCCCGTTATCACTTTGGGGTTTTTATGTTTCAAAATTTTTTTTATTCCCTCGGGTCTGTACCCCCACAGCCTGGGATTTTTTTAAAATACCCCTTTTTATTTTTGTTCTGCCTATTTAAACACATTGTCCCACAATCGGTTTGGGACCCCCCTAAGCAGAATAAATTAGCCTTCCTAAAATCATTTTTTTTGTGGCTCCATGACAAAAACCTATTAAAGGAAAAACGGAAATTTTTCATTTTAGGGTCACCTTTTCCAGATCCCCCTCAACCTGAAACCTTTTTTCTCTGTCAGATCTATTATCAAATTTTAAATCAAGGGGCCCTTTTCCCCTAGTCGGGTTCCCGCACCATTTGGCAAAGGGAATTATCATTAGTTATTGACAAAAACCTTTTCCTTTTGAGAGCTACAGTTTTGATTCCCCAATTGATGTCTAGTGACCAGGGTTTTTAGAGGCTGATCATTCTGATGGAATAAAAGAAAAAGTTATAGTGACAGGATTCTGGGGAAGGCCCCGATCTTTCTAATATAATAATAAAAAATTATAGTGACCAGATTTTGGGGGAAATTCACTAAACCCCGGGGTTTATTCTGATTCCAGATTGGGTCGGGGGGTAATTTTTTTTCCCTTAAAATGAGGACAATTAGCTTCTACCTGATGGGGGTTTTTGCCTTCCTCTGGATCAACACCATAGCACAATAGGCTGAATTGGATTGATGGCTGTCTTTATCCTACCTTACAAACTATGTAACTACATATATATAGTAGTATAGTATATATATGTAGTTATCCCATGCAATATGTATGTATTCACATCAGAGTTGTAAAGTTATAAAAAAAATAAAGAATATTAATAACCTTACATTTAAAATTGCAGGGCTTAGCTTTCCCTTTTTTAAAAAAGATTTTCCATCTTTTTTTGAAACGGAAAAATAACAAAGTAAATCCAAAAAACCTGATCTTTTTAAACGTCCCCCTTACTAAAACATTGTCTTTTTGCATTTAAACAGAGCATCATTACGAGCAGTCTTTCAGTTAGGCTGTGACAAGTGGGCACTTTTTTCACTGCGATTTGCTTTCCAGGGGGGCCCAGAAACGAAAAGTTTATTTTAAAAAAAGGGAAGAAAAAAAACGGAGTTTTAAAAAACAAATGGGCCCAATGTATGAAACTAAAATCAGAGCCCCCCTTCATTTTTCAAAAAAGTATATAATGAAAATGAGCTGTGGCTTTTGAATTTGGGCACTAGGACTCTGATAGGATTTGATGCTATGGGTCTAGTTGCTATGAGTTTTGATTGGTTGCGATGAGCGCTGATTGGTTGCTATGAGATCTGATTGGTTACTATGGGTTCTGATTGGTTGCTATGTGCTCTGATTTGTTGCAATGAGTTCTGATTGGGTGCTATGAGCTCTTATTGATTGCTATGAGCTCTGTTTGGTTACTATTGGTTCTGATTGGTTACTATGGGCTCTGATTGGTTACTATGGGCTCTGATTGGTCGCTATGGGCTGTGATTGGTTGCTCGGGGCTCTTATTGGTTGCTTTGAGTTCTGATTGGCTGCTATGAGCTCTTATCGGTTGTTATGATCTCTGATTGGTCGCTATGGGATGTGATTGGATGCTTTGTGCTTTGATTGGTTGCTATGAGTTCTGATTGGTTGCTTTGAGTTCTGATTGGTTTCTATGATCTCTGATTGGTGGCTATGATCTCTGATTGGTGGCTATGGGCTCTGATTGGTTGCTATGAGTTGTGATTGGTTGCTTTGAGTTCTGATTGGTTGCCATGAGCTCTGATTGGTGGCTATGAGTTCTCATTGGTTGCCATGAGCTCTGATTGGTTGCTATGGGCTCTGATTGTTTGCTATGAGTTATGATTTATTGCTATGAACTCTGATTTGTTACTATAGGCTCTGATTGGTTGCTATAGGCTCTGACTGGTTACTATGAGCTCTGATTGGTTACTATGGGCTCTGATTGGTTGCTATGAGCTCTGATTGGTCGCTATGGGCAACAAAGAAAGTCTTACACCTAAGATGTAATCGGAAATTAGACAGAAAGGGAATTGGTGATTCCCATCAACTGCAGCTAACAGGAAAGGAAATCATTAATTATACTATAGTAAGAATCATTAACTCTATGAAAACCATCAGAAGGCTGCTGTTGACTGATTTGATGACAAATTTCATTGTATTTTTATTAATGAGAATGTCTAAGACCATCAAGATCATTAATGCACGATTACCTGATGACCAAAAGCACGGGTGTCCAAATTAGTGTTTTTGAGTGTAACTCTGGTTTTACACAGGTTCACGGCATCCCAAACCTAATTTTTTTTCTGTAGCCTAACCCTCATTTTATTCTTAACTGTAACCCTAACTCTAAATTGGGGTTAAGGATAAAGTTTTTTAAATAGGTTTTAACAAGTTACCATAACTTAAGGTACCTATATTCTGGTAACCAGAAGTGATGTCAGACATGGGACCAAAAGTAACAGCACACTTGAGGTGCCTCTGGACCAGGTGCACCATTGAACAGGTGTTAATAATAAGTAAAGTATAACAGATTCACAACATTTGTCACATGTCATGTATCGCTTAAGCACCATTATGGACTATATAATTATTTAATAGGAACATATAACTAGATGAATTATCAACATCATCTCAGTGATGTTTTCCAAATAGCAATAGAAAAATGTTTTTCTATATTGTAAAGAAAAAAATTAAGTTATAACAGCTAGTTTTTACATTTGCTGACCTTATGTACCAATTTTGATGGCAAATTGATAGGACATAAGTTGGAACCCGCATCTATCTTGGGAACGAGCCCTCAAAAGTTCTGGCTCAGAATGGAGGGCCGGTCATGCTTGCACACGACTCTCCATTCTTTTCTACAAGTGTTCTCAGTACAGGGGAGCAATATTTTCGGCTGTACTCAGAACTACCATAAAAAGAATGGAGAGTTGTGCACAAGCATTACGGGGTCTCCATTCTGAAACAATGTGGGGGCCTGTTCCAGAGATGGGTGTGGTTCCCAAAGGTGGGACTGGCAGCTATCAGACTTTGTTGGCATACCCTATCAATACACCATCACAGTCTATGGAGGAAACACCCCTTTGTTCAAAGGTGGGTCACTTTATACAATATCGCAAAATGTTGGGGGTGTACAGTATAAATATAATTAGACCAGTTTTTGTTCTGCAGTCTGAATAAGGAACCAGACAGAAGTTGCCCTAAAGTTTGTTTGTTTACAGCAGATTTGGGGTTGTCAGTTGTAGCAGAGTAGAGTTCATAATTAGGCACAACTTATTTTGATAGCCCAGTGTGTTACTGGTGGTGTGAAATACTACAGCAGATAAACCTGTTGCAGTATCATAAGCAGAAGATTCATCATAGTGCAAAAAAGTTAAAAGACAAACTGATCTATACTACATGGGTAGATAACATCAGACATAAGGCACTTACAGTTGTAGTTCTGGGTGTTGCAGTTATCTCCTGAGCAGCATTTCACATAATTTCTTGCCTTAAAACTTAGGAAATCTGAATAGTACTCAGACTTGTCGCAAACATAATCACCTTTACAGCCCTTCTTGATTGAGTGATACTCGCCTTCATCTGGGGTAAGGTAAAGGGTTAAATATCAGGAAGGTTGACATCAATGTACACAAGAAACTAGGTCCCATGAAAACATGAAGACAGCTAGTTAAACAAACAGAAAAAGTACAACTCTACTGTAGTGGAGAATGGAGTGGTCTGGACAGATGGCAGTGCCCAATGGCGTATGAAGATGAACGTGATCAAACTAGATCCTTATTATGTTATTGGGTTTTGCCAACTAATGGAGGAGGCCCTGTTATTTGTGACCATCTTCATGCACTTTCAATAATCCTTAAACCAAGAGGATGAGACCAACAAGATCTAGACCCATATTTTTCCACCCCAAAGGAGCAAATGTTCTTCCTTCATGGAATTTTTCCCTTTGTCCCCAACATAGTTATCAATCCAACTGAGAATATTTTTCAATCAATATATGGTTGGGAAAGAAATGAACACTGTCCTTTAGAACTACCTTGAGTTATTGAGTAATTACCTAATTGAGTAAACATTCACAGTGCAGGAAGAAAAAGATAAATCATCTGCCATGTTAGGACTTCTCCAAGAGCTTAAAAGCAAATGGTGTTTCAATTAAATAAATTAGATCGGCAGTGTAGGTATCACAGATGTTAAATTGTTAAAATGTAGGTAAACAAAGCCTGATGACTGAGAAATCTATTCTTCTCAAGGACTGGTTAGTGTCAGTACAAACAACTTTCAGAAGATGTAGAAGACATGTTGTAGAAAAGCATGAGACTGGACAAGTCTACAAAAGCTAAAGACCTGGGTGTTCAATTTATGATTAGAAAAAACTGTCCACAAGTGGAGAAAATTCAGGGCCGTTACTGTTCTCCCTAGGTGTGAGCGTTCTTTTAAGATCAGTTCAAGAGGTGAGAAAGAAACCAAGGGGACCCACAAAAGACTCTACAAACAGCAAAACTCTATGTCATGTGTCCACTATTAGAAAAAAATTAACAAGAATGGTGTTCATGGAAGGATATCACAAAGGGGTATCTTTTTTTTAAATGAGCTGGTAAGACAAAACGGGAACAAGGAAAACAAATGCAGAATACTATGGCGGAAACTGGACACTGGACCAGCAACATCAAAGCTTCATCCTAGCTTTGAAGTATGGAGGAGGGGGTATTGTGGTTTTGTACTGCTTTGCTCCTCAGGACCTAGATGGTATCAACAATGGATTCAAAGGTGTAATGGGACATTTTCTAGGAGAATGTAAAGGTAGAAGTCCATGACCTTAAACTGAAAAAACTTTGTGTGACGGAACAAGACCATAACTTTGAATACAAAAGTAAATCAACTTTTTCTCACTGCACTGTGGATGTTTACACAATGTGCTCAATGAAAGATAAGGATAGTTCAGCTGTCTGAGTGTTATGAGTTTACTCAAATTCTGTTGGTCTCTAATTGTGACTATTCCAGGTAATTGAATATTTGCTTCCTTTTCCCCAAAAATTTTGTATTTTTTAAAGGGAATTTTCCATTTTAATTCAGCAACATTTAAACTTCACATCATTGAGGGGGTTTAAACTCATACAGCACATTAAACATAACACTTCATTTCATAAAAAGCACACTATGAAACAAAGGGAATTTCCCCTTCATTTTTGGGAATTGGGGGAGTTTCAGCGGAAACGGGAAAGGAAAAAGGCCCAACACAAGGTTTAAATTTTTAAACATGCCCCTTCCCCCTCCTATGCTCTTGTTATGAATGAGTCTAATTGAAACGCCAAGCTCTTCCATACTATAATACTCACTGTCGTCAAACATCTCTGAGACCACCACACACATTTGAGAGTTTGGACAGTCAACTGAGACCCCAACACGGGAGTCACGTTCTTTTGCTCACTTGAGACTTTTTTATAGAAAAACCTGAAGACAGAAAAAACATTTTTAAACACAAATTATTTTTAAAAAAAAACATAGATAAAAAAACCAAATGGAAGAAGAAAATTTCCCCAATGACCCCCTTTTCCCAAAAGAAATAGTTTTTAAAGGCAAAAGACCCAAAACCCAAAGGGGACAACTCCATATTTTGTATTCAGAGCAGTAAAAGGGTCAGGGAGAGAAGGGGGTCTGTTGAAAAATCCATTTACTATACCTAACATGTTAGAATTTGAATTAAAATTTTGGTCTTTAAGTGAAATCTTGCAGATTTTGGGGCCACATTATAACCATTTTTAGGTCAAAACTCACTCTTTTCCATATAACCTATGGTGAAAAAAGTGAGTTTTAACCTAAACAATTCATACATTTGGCCCTTAGTGTTAAAAGGGTTCCACATCTTAGTAGGGGTCTATGGATAAAACAAATGAACATCCATACAGCACAGCTACCAAAATAAACTTCCCGGGCCATGCAGGGCAAAGGGGGAAGTGAGATGATGATGAAGGTCTCTTTATGCCTTCAAATCAAATCAGATTCCGGTATTTAGGACCACCCGACTATTGTTTTTATCACTAAAAATGGGCGGCCCCCTTTCTTAATTAATACGATGTGCCCCCACCCTCCTGCTAATTGTTTTCGATCACGATTTTTCGGGGGAAGCTTGTTCTTTTTTTTTTCAAATTCCCAAATCTTTGAACCTCCAAAAAATGTAAATATGAAACGGGCAAAGTCCTTTTTTCTAATGAACATTTTTAAACTTTAAGATACTCCATAACATAATAACAGGAGAATGGATTGACTCCTTACACTTACAGACCCTATTAGTCCAAGAACACAACTATACAAAGCATTCAAAATTTAAACACCCTTATAGCTTAGCAATAGAAAAACAGACCAAACAACATAAAACTATGGCCTATACAGTGAGGGCAATTGCACCAGCATGGGCTCAAGAGTCAAAATTCATGATAAAACACCCATGTTGGTGTCATTCGGGGCAGTGCATGTGTATAAAGAGGTGTTCAATATGTTATTGTAATATAGTTTTGTGATCTTCTTAGAATTTTGTGAAAGCGTTGTTCTTAAATGTATTTCTAATAAACAGGGAATTTTATCCCATTTAAATGTTTGGGGCCTCAGAGGTTGAATATACAATACAGATAGACATGCTGAAACTTGGTTTAGATAATGGCTCCCCAAATTTTAGTCATTGACGGAACCCCAAAACTTTTTTTTGGTTTTCTGGAGAACATAAATTACTATACCCTATTTCTACATCAAAAAAGAAACCCGTTTATTTAACCTTTTTTCTGAACAGTTAAGAAAAATTTCCCCTTTTTAGTCAATGTGTTTTTATAGAAGGAGTCTCAGCTAAGAGGGTTGTCTTGCACAAAGAATTGCTTTCCATTAGGAAAACCAAATGAAGACTTTTTTCCCAAAAAAATTGCTTCGTTCAATTTTTTTTTTTTTTTTTTTGTTGAGGGGCACAAAAGATTTTACACCTTCTGAGGGCCCCTGTTTCTCTTGGGGACGACCTTTTTTTGCCCCCCCACTGCGTTTTTTCATCGATAGCAGGAAGTACGTCCCTCACCAGGGCCAAAACACAAACTCGGAGCCTAGACTTGGGGGTTATCTGATCTTTCAAAAATAGACAAATTACTACGTTTACTTTAGCTCAGAAGATTTTCTGGACCGCAGCAGATATTGTTTTTTCTAATTAGCAGGCTAAACACAGGCTCATATGCTAATTTCAAACTTTACCAGTTAGTGACAGGATCATTTAAAGAAATAATGCCCGCTTTTCCTTGAAACTGTAGAGGAGACAATCCCTATAATTTTGCTTTGATGTACACTACCTTAAGAACTTTTTTTATAAGAGGTCTGATGGTCTGAAGGCCTTTTTCACACTAAGCAGGTCCAAAATTATCCAGGAGGCTCTTTTTAAAATCCATTTATAATATAAAAGGGAAATTTGACCAATATTGTATAAATAAGGCATATGGATGGTAGGAGTCCATTTAAATTTAAAAATTATAGAGTATAGAATTTAAAATTTTTATCAACGATTACCATAGAAAAAATCTTGAAACATGACCCAGACATTCGCTAAACCTCATTCATCATTTTTGACAGGGCTTTAAGGTATGGGGGACCACAACATAAAGCAGGTTTTAATGAACTAGAAGGGATGCTTTTGAGAAAACATGAAAAAAATAACATTTGTCCCATCATTTAAATTAGGGCATATGGATAAAAAGAGGATACTCCAATCCGGGTTTTCCCGATAGAGAGTCCTGCCCACTCGAAATCAGCTTGTTCATATCTGGGGCCCCTGTTTATTAACACTTTTTTCCAATGCAAGGTTGATGTTATTGTCTTGACCCATATAATACAGCAGCAATCAAGAGCGTTCCCGTAGGATATCGGTGGAAAGAGCAAAACCCCTGACCGCAACACATGTCTCCTCTGCACTTGTTCATGCTCATTGGGGTCACCTACTGTATCTCCTATACTCTTGCTTCTGCTATAATTTATTTAGACAGGGATTATGCTTTTTTAAACCAAATATGTAAAATGATCAGGTTACTAAAAAATCCTTTTTATGTCCATGATCATTCTAGGGCCCCTGGTGGGTTTTTTTTCAAGCTTTCTTTTTGCTGGTTTCACCTTGGTTAGTACTTTTTTTATGTGGAAATTTTTGTGTTCAATTTTTAATAAAATTTCATTATTTAAAAAGAAAAAAAAAATAAATTAAAAAAAGAGAGAGAGAGGAAAAAAAAGAAGAAAGGGGGGGCACAAAAGTGTAAAATTTATAAAAAAAACAAAAAAGAATGCTTAAATGGGGTGTTTACCTCTTTAGGTTGTACAAATATGAAGGGACAACACCTGAAAAAACTAAAGGGCTGTTGTTGCCGTCGCCCTTATCCGGTCCCGGGGATCTCAATCCAAAAGGGACCAGGTGCTAGCCCATTTGGGTGTAGTATAGACAAAGCCACCCTGGAGGGGACGTGGATCCGGGCGCCTTCAAAAGAGAAAAAAGGGGGACCTTTGCGGATGTATAAAATAACAGCTTTCTTTATTAATAAGAGCACAATGGATTTATACCACCGTACATTTAAAAACAAGAAGTAAAAAAAAAAACAGAATTTAAACCCCGCGTTTCCCCGGGGTATACCCGCGTTTTCGAAGTAACTACTTCTTCATATATTCTGAAGAAGGCGGGATACCGCACGAAACGAGTTAAGTTCTGTTTTATGTTATTCTTTTTTTTAAATGCAGGGGGTATAAATTCTTTGGGTTTTTATTAATAAAGAAATGTTTTTTATACCCCCCAAGGGTCCGTATTTCCTTCTGAAGCGGCCGGATCCACCTCTCCCCCCCGGGGTCGGCTTTGCATCATTAAAAATTTATATATAATACACTCCCCGGCCACTTATTAGGTCACTTGTCCAAACTGCTCGTTAACCTTAATTTTAAATCACCCCAATCAAAAGGCGGCAATCAGTGCATTTGGGCATGTAGACGGTCAAGAAAACCCCTGCATTAAAAAAAACCCGAGCATCAGTATGGGGAAAAAAGGGGTGTTTGAGTCCTTTGAACGGGGCGGGGGTTTTTGGTGCCAAAAGGGGCTGGTCAGTATTCAGAAATGTGATCTCCGGGGATTTTCATGCAAAAACCTCTCTGGGTTTTTTACGAAAGGTCGAAAAAGAAAAAACATCCATAGCGGCAGTCCTGTGGGGGGAAAATTTCCCTTGTTGATGCCAGAGGTCAAAGGAGAATGGGCAATGTTCGAGCTGTAAAAGGCAACAGTGACTCAAATAGCCCCCCTTAAAACCCAAAGGGAGCAGAAGAGCACTCTGAACGCACATAGGCGAACTTTGAGGCAGATGGGCACAGCAGCAGAAACCAACCGGGGGCCATCCTTTTAGCTAAAAACAGGAAATGAGGGTCCCAATTTTCCCAAGCTCATCGAAATTGGGGCAGTAGAAAATTGGAAAAAAAATTTCCTGGTTTATATTCGATTTCTGCCGACATTCGGATGGAGGGTCAGAATTTGGGTCAAACCAACTGAAAACATGGTCCACCTGCCTTGTATCAACTTTTAGGCTGGTGGGGGGGGGTTCTGGTGTGGGGAATATTTTCTTTGGCACTCTTTGGGCCCCCTTTTACCAAATTTTAGCATCGTTGCAAAAACCCTTTTTTGAAACTATGCCCCCGAAGAATTGCGGCAGTTTGAAGGCAAAAGGGGTCCAACCCTTATAGCAGGTGACCAAAAAAAGTGGGGCCGTTTAGTGTTAAAAAATTATTATATTATATATATAAATAATATATATATAAAAATTTTATATATAATATATAATATATTATAATAAATTTTTCCCTTTGGTTGCCATAATAGTTTTCGTGTTGGGTTTATTTTTTGTTAGTTTAATCCCTGTTCCCCAAATTTTCTTCAAGTGTTGTCCAGATGTGTTTCTAGGTTTCGAATACTTTTTGCCGGTTTTTGACAAAATTCTGGCCAATCCCCAATAGCTGAAATTCATGTTGAAAGTGGTCCTGACCCAGATCCAAAGCACAACAATAGTCCGTAATCTCCTGACTTTAATAAAAAGGCTCCATGCATTTCAGGCTATAAATTGTTTGTTTTACATGCTATCAAAATTTTCTAAGTGATGGATTAATTTGTTCCTTTGTTTTCCAAGTTAAGCAGGCTGACCGGGGCAGCGTGCTCCTGAAACAACATTATTCTTGTCTTATTTCACTTTATTTATCATGTTCCAGACCTCAATGTCGGCAGACAGTCTACTTGTCCTCCCCCCATGTGATCAGCAAAATGTCCAAAGCTGAAAACAGGTTCCTTCCTGAGAGATTAGAGAGTAACAAAGAAGCTGCATACAGGGCCTTATCTGATCGTGAATTATATGCATGCTATCCTGCCTTATGTAGACCTCCAGATCACTAATGATATTAAGATGATTGCTGAACCAATATTCAAATAATAATGAGCATTCTATTACCTGCTCTATGTTGAAATGACTCTGAAGATCCCACAATCTAATGATAATGAGATGACTGCTGTTTCTCACAGGCTGTCATAAGAAGGGCAGCTTGCAGGTTGGGTGTTTTTTTATTTTTTCTCTCTGAATAATGGAGGTCGGTTGACCCAGTGAGAGGCCAGATTGGCTCGATTGAGAGGTAAAGATAGCATAGGACTGCCCGATTTTGAGATCACGTTGAAAGTCGTGGGCAGCTTAAACATCTTTTGATCAAAATATGTGAACCGAGAGTCTCAAAGCTTTTTCATGTATGATAGATAGCATAAATGCTTCTTTAGGGATTTCCACGTAGTGTATTGCCCTTTTTGCAGTAGTGTGCCGCTGGCGGCGGTCTGTGTGTGTACATGTATAATTACATGTGTGCCGCAGCCCTGCCAGTGGCACCCAGGTTTGCATACGTTTTTTCAGAAATGTTTTTGTGTGCAGAAACATACGTTATACTTGGTGTACATGATTTTAACTTATATGGGAAGGAAGGGGGTGCTTCATTTTGGGTTTCTGTCCCGCCCACTCTCACAGGCTGTCATAAGAAGGGCAGCTTGCAGGTTGGGTGTTTTTTATTTTTTCTCCCTGAAGAAGGGAGGTCGGTTGACCCAGTGAGAGGCCAGATTGGCTCCATTGAGAGGTAAAGATAGCATAGGAGATCACGTTGAAAGTCGTGGGCAGCTTAAACATCTTTTTATCAAAATATGTGAACCGAGAGTCTCAAAGTTTTTTCATATTAATAGATAGCATAATGCTTCTTTAGGGATTTTCCACGTAGTGTATTTGCCCTTTTTGCAGTAGTGTGCGCTGGCGGCGGTCTGTGTGTGTACATGTATAATTACAGTGTGCCGTAGCCCTGCCAGTGGCACCAGGTTTGCATACTTTTTTAAGAAATGTTTTTTGTGTGCAGAAACATACGTTATACTTGGTGTACATTGATTTTAACTTATATGGGAAGGAAGGGGTGCTTCCATTTTGGGTTTCTGTCCCCGCCCACTCTCACAGGCTGTCATAAGAAGGGCAGCTTGCAGGTTGGGTGTTTTTTATTTTTTCTCTCTGAATAATGGAGGTCGGTTGACCCAGTGAGAGGCCAGATTGGCTCGATTGAGAGGTAAAGATAGCATAGGACTGCCCGATTTTGAGATCACGTTGAAAGTCGTGGGCAGCTTAAACATCTTTTGATCAAAATATGTGAACCGAGAGTCTCAAAGCTTTGACTGCTGTTTCTGTCCCACTCTGTGATGCAAAGCTGATGATGGAGCTGTAGAAAACAGAAAGTGTCAGCTTAGGGTTTCTGATTTAATGGGTTGCATGAAAATTGGAAAACATCAGGATTTTCTTTTGATATATGTTAGAAGATAATAACAACTTTTCTGGATGCCACGTGATCCTCGCTATATCACAAGTAAAAAATGGAAACAAAAGTGCTTGCTTGTGTAGTATGGTAATGCTATTATTAATAGTGTATAATACAATTTTTCTGCTCACTTTATATTGTTGCACTTACATGAGGCACAACTCTCGTGTTTGCTCTGTATATGCCACAGTAGAGGAATCAGCTGCTTTTTTTTGCCTCAATACCACTTTGTTTTGGAGTGGGAAGATGCTCAACGTTTTACTTGATTTACAGCGCAAACTGTAGACTTTCTGGTATAGTTAAAAAACACAGGATATGGAGAATAGTCAAGCACTCAACTCCTCAAAGTTCTGTAGATAAATGGTCTTTGTCATGACCATATAACAACTATAATTGTACCTTTTTCTTTCAGTGGTTGTAACCGCAGGTTGTTGTCCTGACAGGGCATCCTTAACCCTTAAACTCATATAGCTAATAGTATCACTGGACACTCTTTCATTTTATATGTGAACACTTCTTTAGTAATCTCTAATTCATCATGTAAGCTGCTTACAAATTGCAACGATGTTCTAGATTTCAATATCCATATATCTCTTATTCTGCAGTTTTCAGCTTCTTCGGAGCTATTAGTTCGTGAAAGTCACTGGGCAATCTTACCCCATATATGCCTCTTCGGGCAACCGTGCAGATATTATAACCAACAACTTAGTCCACATTTGGATTTCATATGTAGCAGGCTAGAGATCACTCCGTTCTCTCCTTGACTGTGAGTAAAGTCAGAGTCAGGGAGAGAACGTGGTCTAGGTTGTTGGTTATAATTAGAGATGGGCGAATTTCTCAAAAATTCGATTCGGTCACTTCGCCGAATTTCCCGACAAAATTAGTTTCGGTCCGAATTACTTCGGGACGAATCACGTTAAAAAACAGCTATTTCCAGGCTGCACAGAGCCTGCAGGGTGCTGTAGAACGTTGTGCCATGCTTAAATATGCAGAGGGAGTTTGGTTTGGTCTTCATACAATGCTGAGTTTTAGTATGACACGCACATGACTGCCGCCGCTCTTAGAATCGCGTCAGTCTTAAATTCCCTGGGCACTTAAGAGGGAAAAACTGACCAAAAAACTCAAGCGGGAATGTAGCCTGATAAAGTCATGGCAGCGAAAGCTGGAAAAAAACAAGCTGAGAGCTCAGGTGGCAACATCATTGACAGAGTGTGGAGGTGACGGTGGCAGCCACAGAAGCATGAGGTCAGAGAGTGGCACAATGACATTCTGGAGGTGGCAAAAACAGGAGTAGTCCAAAGAGTGGCACAATGACACAGTGTGGAGGTCACGGCAGCAGCAGCATGAGGTCAGACAGTGGCACAATGACATTCTGGAGGTGGCAAAAACAGGAGTAGGCCACAGAGTGGCAAAATGACACAGAGTGAAGGTCACGGCAGCAGGAGCATGAGGTCCGATAGTGGCCAAAACAGGAGTAGGCCACAGAGTGGCACAATGAGACAGTGTGGAGGTCACGGCAGCAGCAGCATGAGGTCAGACAGTGGCACAATGACATCCTGGAGGTGGCAAAAAAAGAGTAGGGCACAGAGTGGCACAACGACAGAGAGTGGAGGTGGCGGCAGGAAAAACAGCATGAGGTCAGACAGTGGCACAATGACTTTCTGGAGGTGGCAAAAACAGGAATAGGCCACAGAGTGGCACAATGACACAGTGTGGAGGTTATGGCAGCAGCCACAGCAGCAGCATGAGGTCAGACAGTGGCACAATGACATTCTGGAGGTGGCAAAAACAGGAGTAGGCCACAGAGTGGCACAATGACAGAGAGTGGAGGTGACGGCAGGAGCAACAGCATGAGGTCAGAGAGTGGCACAATGACAGGGTGTGGAGGTGACTGCAGCAGCAACAACAGCAGCAGCAGCATGAGGTCAGAGAGTGGCACAATGACACAGTGTGGATGTCACGGCACCAGCAACAGCAGCAGCAGCATGAGGTCATAGAGTGGCACAATGACAGAGTGTGGAGGTGGGTGGCAATACCAGTCCCTGGTAAAGATGGTTGGTGGCAGATGGAGAAACTGTCAGCAGATGTGTGGCATCAGGCGGGTGACGGCATCAGAATAGTGGCTGAGGCAGGTAGTTTGAACCCAGACTCATTTCTCACAGTTTGGGTGAGGCGTCATGGCTGATAGAGTCTGACGCCTAAGGCATTGGTGTGTGGAAATCCTTGCCGATCCACGCCTGATTCATCTTGACAAAGGCCAGTCGTTCCACATTTCCCATGGACAAGCGGGTTCTCCTTGGGGTAACGATGGCCCCCGCCGCACTGAACAACCGCTCTGATGCCACACTACTGGCCGGACAGGACAGCTTCTCCACTGCAAACTCGGCAAGTTGCGGCGACATATCCAGTTTGGCTGCCCAGTAGTCCAGCGGATCTTCAAACTGGGGTGGCAGAGTGCTGTCTAAGTTGGCCACCACCAGTGGGTTCAGGGTCTGCTCCAGGTCCTGCTGCTACTGCTGGCAACTGCCCTCCCACTAGGCGGGTAGGAGCTACTCATAGTGACTCCAGACTTAGGTTGCTGCTGATGGAGCTAGTACTGCTCCTACCCCCCCCACCTTCCCACAGCAGCCGCGGCAGTGGTACGTGAGCGCTGAAGAAACCCCCGGTCAGACCTGTCAGAGGAGGGACGATGCCACACATAGGAAACGGCCAACTGACTACGGAGGATTTCCCTATAGTATTTGAGTTTGTCCTCCCTATCAGCAGCTGGAAAAAAGGCTCCCATTTTGGAGCTGTAGCGAGGTTCCAATAGTGTGGAGAGCCAGAAGTCATCCCTCTGCCGGATGCTGACTATTCGGCTGTCACTAGCCAGGCAAATCAGCATGCTGCGGGCCATCTGCACAAGTGACTCCGAGGGGCTCCCTGCCTCCATCTCCACTGTATACTGCCTTGGTGCTTGCGGGTCATCTGCCTTATCTTCCTCATCTCCATCTACCTCCTCCAGCTGCTCCTGCTCCTCCTCTCTTGTCACCTGGGTAGAAAATCCACTCATTTCACCAGACAATGCTTCTGCTCCAATGTCCTCCTCCTCCTCCTCCATTTCAGTCCCCACCGGACTCATGTGGCCGCGAGATGTAGTCGCCACGTCTCCAGTCCCCTGCCCAGACAGATTTTTCAGCATCTGTTCCAGGACATGAAGCAGTGGAATGACGTTATTCATCCCGTAGTCCTGGCGACTGACATATAACGTCGCCTCCTCGAATGGCCTCAACAAACGGCAGGTGTCACGCATGAGCTGCCACTGGCTGACATCAAAGTTACACAGGGGAGTACTCCTGTCTGCCTGGATCATCAAAAAATCGTTAATGGCCTTTCTCTGTTCATACAGTCGGTCCAACATGTGCAGGCTGGAATTCCAACGGGTGGAAACATCACATATCAGAGTGTGTTGGGGGAGGCCGTTCTGCCGCTGCAATTCGAGGAGGGTGTTCCTGGCTTTGTAGGAATGGATGAAGTGCATGCACAGTTTCCTGGCCATTTTCAGTATGTTCGGAAGATCGGTGGAAGACTTCAGGAACCTTTTCACAACCAGATTGAACACATGCACCATGCAGGGCACATGGACCATCCCTCCTCGGTGCAGCGCAGACACCATGTTCCTCCCATTGTCCATCACCATGGTTCCGATTTGCAGTTGGCGCGGAGAAAGCCACACATCGATTTCTTGCTGCATGACGCGGAGCAGTTCCTCCCCTGTGTGACTTCGTTTGCCGAGGCAAGCCAGGTGTAGAACTGCGTGACACCGCTGTGCCCTACACATGTGGTATGATGGAGCAGTACTTGTGGAGGCTGAGATGGTGGTGGAGGAGGTGGAAGCGGACATTGGCGCAGGATCCGCAGTTTGACAACGTGGAGGAGAAATCGGCGTCTCCTGTCCAAGTTGTTGGTGTGCCTGGGACGGAAGCACATTCACCCAGTGGGCCGGAAAGGACATGTACTGGCCCTGACCGTCGTTACAGCTCCAGACGGCTGCGCTGCCGGGCACCTTGGAACAAACCGATAAGCTCAAGACCTGGCCCACCCTCTGTTCTACATATTTATGAAGTGCTGGTACTGCCTTTTTGGAAAAGAAATTACGGCTTGGAACTCTCCATCTCGGCTCGGCACAAGCCATTAGTTCTCTGAACGGTGCAGAGTCCACCATTTGGAAAGGGAGGGACTGCAGTACCAACAACTTGGACAGGAGCACGGTCAGCTTCTGCATCTTAGGATGGTTGGACGCATACTGTTGTCTCTTTGAAATCGCCCTGCTGACTCACGGCCACACGACCTACTTGCTGGCTGCGCCGCTGCCTGACGTGCAAGCTGACGCCCTCTTCTCCTGACGATGATGAAGCCCTTGCTTCACCCGGCTTCTAAGTGCGGTCGGCTACATCATCATCGATTTGTGTATCATCGTCACTGCTGTCCTCATCACCAGTCTTGGTATGCAGAGGCTGACCCCTAACAACATGACCTCCCATGCCACTCTCCACATCTATACTTTGCCGCCTACTGCAAGAAGCAGGGGATATATGCCCCATTTCTTCGCTGCCAAGTAGCTGCTGACTGCCCTCCTCAAATTGTTCATCCTCGCTATATAGTGGCGCTAAGCCCAGACCACATAGTAGATCTCTGGCTGAGAGAACCGGATGGGACAGAGGCGGGTTGAGGACAGGTGAGGGCCGCTGACATGCTCCTGGGCCATGCCAACTAAGGGTTGTGTCTGAGGTTCCCACCGACTCTTGGCTGGGGTTGTCAGATGTCATCTGGGAGGAAGTGGATGACCTAATCAACCAATCAAGAACCCTTGGGTTGCTGAACAACACATGCCTGCTAGATGACAGCGGCAGTTGTGGCCTCACCGAGTGACCCCTGCTGCGGCGTCCCCTTGCTGTGCTGTGACCTAGGCCAGCTCCAGGATGTTTTTGCCATTGCCACTCGCAGGTGAAGAGCCTGCCACCTCTCTGTCTGACATACTGTTTGTTCTAAAATGTACAGACACTGTTTGATGAAGATATCTGCATATGATAAATACACACCCTGTATTTGACTCCAAATGAACCCAGTAACAAACTTGGTAACCCTTGGATATAAATTGCGCTCCACAAATGGCCAGGAAAAATTTACTTGTATGTGCCGTTTAAAAACACTGTATTTTACTGAATATAAAAGCACAAACAGGCTTAATTAACCTTCGGATATGAAATTATGCTACAGGCAAAAATTTTTTCTTTGGCGGTGAAAAAGAACGTTTCTTTAACTTAGTACAACTGCAGAAAAATACTTAGTTAACCCTTGGATGTAAATTGCGCAAAAGAAGTGAGAAACCCAAAAAACTACCAGTTTTGTAGCGTTTTTACAATGGCGTGTATTTTACGGTACACAGCAAGAGAAAAACTTGTAATTAACCTTCGGTTATGAATTATGCTACAGGAAAAATTTCTTTTTTGGCGGTAAAAAGGACGGTTTCTTTTAGTCACCACAATAGCACAATACAGACACAGGCTGGCATGCAGGCTTTAGAAAGGAGAGCTTTTGTAAATTTGAATACAGCAATTTTGCAGGTGTATTTATATTTGCAAAAAACGCCTTTTATTATCTGTCTACATTTCAAATAGGTGTTTTTTTCACTTTGGTGCAGCCCTATTTTGTTCATAGAGCCACCTTGCACCTAAAATTGAATACAGCAATTTTGTAGTCACCGCAGGTGTATTTATAGGTGCAAAAAACGCCTTTTATTATCCATATACATTTCAAATAGGTGTTTTTTTCACTTTGGTGCTGTCCTGTTTTGTTCATAGAGCCACCCTGCACCTAAATTTGAATACAGCAATTTTGTAGTCAACGCAGGTGTATTTATAGGTGCAAAAAACGCCTTTTATTATCCGTCTACATTTCAAATAGGTGTTTTTTTTTTACTTTGGTGCGGTCCCCGTTTTGTTCATACAGCCACCGTGCACCTAAATTTGAATACAGCAATTTTTTTAGTCACCGCAGGTGTATTTTTATAGGTGCAAAAAACGCCATTTATTACCATATACATTTCAAATAGGTGTTTTTTTCACTTTGGTGCGGGCCCTGTTTGTTTCATAGAGCCACCTTCACCTAAATTTGATACAGCAATTTTGTAGTAACGCAGGTGTATTTATAGGTGCAAAAAATGCCTTTTATTATCCGTATACATTTCAAATAGTGTTTTTTTTTCACTTTGGTGCGGCCCTGTTTTGTTCATAAGCCACCTTGCACTAAATTTAAATCCCAAATTTTTTGTTGTCACGCAGGTGTTTTTATGGGTGCAAAAAAGCCTTTTTTTACCTATAACTTTTCAAATGGGTGTTTTTTTTCACTTTGGTGCACCCCTGTTTTGTTCTAGAGGCACCTTGCCCCAAATTTTGAATACGCAATTTTGTATCCCCCAGGTGTATTTATGGTGCAAAAAACACCATTTGTTATCCGTATAATTTTTAAATACTGTAGTGAGTGGTGGGGCCTTTTTTTTTAAAAAGCCCCCCCTGTAGACAATTGTGATAAAAAAAATCTTAGTAAATTCCTTTTGTCATTGCTGAAAAAAACCAAATTTCTTATCCGGGGGAATTTTGAAAAGTTTTATTCCCCCGGGTAATCTAGTTGGCACGATAGGCAATTGTAATATTTTGTTGAAAACTATAAATTTCCCCTAGTCCTACGGGGTTGTAAACCTGGGACTGAAGGAAAAACCTGTTTATTTGTTTTACGGTTTTTCCCACTAGACCCTTTTCACAGGTATTCGCAAGAAACATTTAGTTTTAATCCTAGTTGGTGTAGAAATTAGAGGATTTAAGAATATGGTTTTCCTTTGTAAAAAGGGAAAATTTCAAAAACTCTTCATCCTTCAAAAATTTTTATTTTCTGAATGGAGGAAATGCAGGTGGTAAGCGAGCAAAGGGGGGGGTGGACATGGAGGTGAGGTACGAGAGAAGGTGCTCCTTCCATGTGGCGACAACACGCAGCCAGCGGTCGTCGGTTGCGGACCGTCGGCCCTGTCATCGCGGGGTCAGGGCCCTGTGAATTCGAAAAGAACAGCGTCACAAATCTGTTCTTCAGTGGTTAATGCAACCTGATCCAGCAGTTTACCCCCCTCGTCCTCCCATCAGGGCCCCAAAAAATGTCATATCAGCATCCATCCAACAGAAGCAAAGGCACCCCAAAATGTCAACTCTTGTACCCACCATGTGGATAACCATTTCTGAAGACCTCTTTGATGAAAAATGCGGTTGGGGGCAGAAGGCTTTTCCAAAGCCCAAGAGGCCAAAGAGGATGATTTGTCTGCTCTGACGCCCTTTTACTGATGCCATCAGGGGAGGAAAGGAACCGGTCAATGGGCAAAATTCCGGGCGGTGGGCAACGCCTTGAGTCCCTTTTGCTTGTACCCGCAGCCCTGGAGCAGAAGTCGGGGATGACCAAGTCACCTGTGTTGATGATGATGATAGCCTTTGGGCGACCCAAACGGGGTCTTTTCAGCAAATTTGTTTGCAAGCGTTCATCACGGGAGAGGGGAAGACGATGGGGAAAGTGCAGTACGGCTCCCCCCTAAAAAGGAGAGGGGGGTGGAAGTGCTGGAATTATTCCGCCACCACGATCAGGGGAAAACACCACTCCTCGTTTACGCCGTAAAAAAAGGCCCCAGGACCTCCAAGCCGGGGCCTTTTTTTGAGCAACCCTCCGATTCACCCACGATGTAATCCCGCCTTTGCCAAACGACAGTAGAGGCAAAAATCTTAGGTGTTTAACCACCACCAACATTTTTAGTCACATGCACGAAGCATATTGAAAGGGGAACACTTGCCCAAAAAAAGGGCCAGAAAAATCCCGGGTTCCCAACCACTGTCACCTCTCTGTCTCCCCCTCCTCCTCTCCCCCACCAAAACGCCCCTCAGTGCCCAGTCCTAGAGTCATGAAGGATCAGCCCCGCTTCAGCCCCCAGTGCCCGTGTACCACACCACTCCCTGAACCCACCCTCCCCAAATTCTCCTTCCCACCATTTGACGCCCTTTTAACCCGACAGCGGCCATGGGGAGCCGTCTTCTGTCTTCCGGGTTTGGGAGAGAAGAAACCTTTTAAACCAAAGCATACCAAAGCCCAAAAGCCTGAAGGGGGCTTGCCAGGCGGCCTTGGAAATTTTCCCTTTTTGTCGGGGGGAACAGAGGGGGTTTCCCCCCATCAGGCCCTTCCTTTCCCCCCAATAAATGTTAGCAGGCATTTTTTTGCCAGAAAAGGGTCATGCCCTGGCCAGTAAAATGTCCAAAAAAATTTAAAGGGGGCGTTGTCGCATCTGTGTGGGGAAAAGTCCATCTGACCACGAACATGGTAGAAGCACCCCAAGGCCGCTATATCTTGTAGTCACGGGGTGAGCGGGGGTGGAGTCTCTGGGGGTGAGGGTGGTTCAGGCTCGGCGCACGCTCTTCAAAACCGCGGGGATGGTGAGGGTTTTTTTTCCCCCCAAGGTCCTTGTGCATCACTTCCCCGAGATACCCCCGTGTTGAAAATTAATCTGTCTTGGAGACCCTCCACACACGGAGGAGCTGTGGAAGGCTCTCCGCAACGAGCCCCCCCGTGGCTGGGTGACAAAACCTTGGAGGCAAGGTAATGTGCAATGGGCGAAATCTGCGTCGCTTTAAAATCGGGAGGCTGGCACTTTTTCTTGCCTGGCACATGTCATGAACCTTGTATCAAAATTTTTTAAAGAGCTAAACCCCGGTCTGGACTGCCGTGAGGAAGGCTGAGGTCCCCGGGTTTGCACTTCGCTGTTCCACCCCGTTTGTCCCCCTGGCTATTCACGTCAGCCGGGCCCCCCCGTCAACGTTTATTGTTGTGAGCAACACCTGGAATTCCACCCCCCAATCTCCACGATTGTGGGAGCAGCGCAAAGCCATTACGCAGTATGAAGTGACAATGCCTGACGGCAGCGGTGCGGACCCCGGGGTGTTAGCCACCAAGGTGGAGGCAGGTGAAAGAGCTTGCACCATCCTTGCCAGTTTTTGAAGAAGCCACCAAAATGGGCATTTCGGACAATGCCCCTTTCAGCGTGACATTGTGGTGATCTTAGTTCTGGAACAATCGTTGGGCACCTGAAAACATCAGGTCCCCCCACCACGGAGGGGAACAACAGATGCGGACAAGAGCCTTTCTCTCCCTCGAATCCAAAGGCCCGACAGTTTCAAATTTTATCGGGGTTTCATTAGGCAGTGGGTTTGGGGTCCCGGGCTAGTGAAGGGGGCATAGGGTCTCGGGTGCATATCTTGAGGGAAGTCGGCCCGGTTGAAGCCCTGCCGGGGAACGAGGAGGGGGAGGAGGGATTCCTGGACACCAAGTTACCGAGTCCCTGCCCTTTGGAAAAAGGTTTGGCGCAAATTTTAGGGGGAGGAGGAAGATGAGGAAAATCGTTTGTAGTGCCCCCCCGACCCAGGGGGGGGAAATCAAAGGGTCCATCTTCACATGATCTTGGATGTCCATTTTCCCCCCAAAGATCCCCGCATTAAGGCCTCAAAAAACAAAAGTTACTGGGGGGCCCCCCTTATCCCGGTACAAAACAAAACTCAGCACTTTTTTCCACCCACCCAAAAAAGAGAAAAATGCAGGAAATGGAGCCTTGCTGACTGATCAACTGGAGACATCTGTTTCTCGCTTCCCCTTCTTCAAAAAGTCAGGTGGAAAAAACGCCAAAGGACAGATAGAGTGCCAAGTACCCAGGGCACAGCAGGGAAGTGGCAGAAACCCCAATGGGGGACCCTGGCAATCTTTTTTACCACCTCACCAAGCATGTAATGCAGGCACACATACAAACCCCAGAGCCAGCTTTAAAATCATGGGCAGACTATCTGCGTCCAAAAACCGATGTTTTTTTTTGGGAAAAAGTTTGGGGTTTCCGGATAAATGGCCCCAGCCGCTGCCACGCCATAAGGGTTTTCTTGCCCTGCAGCCAGCGATATCTGAGGGCCCCTTTAGCACAGCGGAGGAGTCATTACAGACAAACGCATCCGTTTTCCCCAGATAATGTGGATCATTTGACTTTCATCAAGAGAATCAGGCATGGGTCTCTGATGATGTTTTTGCCCAATTTCCGAGGACTGGTTATTCTCAGTTCCCAAAAGATCATTTTGGGTTTTGCGTGTGGAGAATGGTAAAAGACACCAAGATTTCATAAAAAGTATTCAATTTACTCACTTTTATTTTAGAATTTTTCGCATTGCAATGGTTTTGGGGTTTATGTTTCTGTGAATACAGCTATAATTGGTCCTTTGGAAGAAATGTGGGTTTTGTGCATTTCTCCTCACAATTTTTGGTGGGGTGGAAGTATTTTTATAAATTTTTTTTCGGTCCATCTGCCTTGAAATGCAGCCCCCCAGGCCTCTAAAAAAAAAAAAAAATTGTTTCTAACAGACATTTGGGTTTTTCAAATTGTCAAAAGGGGTAAGGGCCCCTGTTTTGAATTTTTGGGGGGGAAATTTTGCTGTGAAAAGCAGCTATACTACAGGGATTTCTAAAAAAAAAAGTTGTTTTAACAGCATTTGTTTTCACAATTGTAAAAAGTGGCTAAGGGGCATGTTTGAAATTTTTTGGGGCATTTTTCTGTGAAATGCACTATACAAAGGGGTCCCATCTAAAAAAATTTGGTTTTTTTTAAAAACATTTTTTCTTTACAATTGTCAAAAGTGGTTTAAAGGTGATGGTGCTGTCAAAAACAGGAATAGGTAGGACACTGTTAATGGACACATATTGCAAAATAACTTGTTTTTGCAAGATCTTTAAAATAGCTAGCAATCCCTGTAGTGAGATAACCCATTTAATACAATTAAAAAAAAGAGAGACAAAGACGTGGTGGATTCCATCCTATTTTAAAAATGTGTTTTCTAGAATTAAACTACTAAAAAACTGGCATGTACAAAATAGCTGATACAAATATTCATCTGAATTATACAAGGGAGGTACAGGAAGACTTGAACAGATGTAGGTTACCCAGGACAGGTATAGTCAATGTCCAGTTCAACTGAAATGGTGGTTGACAGACTCCTTTTTCCAGCACTTTTTAAATGTGGGGGTCAGACAGGTTTAATGGTCATACTGTGGTACAGAACAGATAAAGTCAATGTCCAGTTCAACTAAAATGGTGGTTAAAAGACTCCTTTTTCCAGGACTTTTTAAATCTGGGGGTTATGTAGGTTTGGGGCTCATGCTGTGGTCCAGGACAGGTATAGTCAATGTCCAGTTCAACTAAAATGGTGGTTCAAAGACTCCTTTTTCCAACACTTTTTAATCTGTGGGTCAGACAGGTTTAATGGTCATACTGCGGTCCAGGAAAGGCATATTCAATGTCCAGTTCAAGTAAAATGATGGTTCAAATAATACTGCCTTCTGGCACTTTTTAATTTGTGGGTCATGCAGGTTTAAGGGTAAAGCTGTGGTACAAGACAGGGATAGTGAATGGTCTGTGACTTTTTTTCTGTGGCTTTTATAACCTAAGTGTGTTTGCTAAGATGTAGCACGTATCCATTTGACTGTTGTGGATGTTAATTCCAGCTTCTCCAGCTCTGTTTGGGTATAAGAATGAAGGTGTTGTTCCTCTCCCATAGACTTTAATGGTCATCGGCGATAATCTATTATCGACTATCGGAAAGCGTCTTGATAATTGTCAATATCGACTAATGACCCGATGATGATAGTCAACGTAATCGCTCATCACTAGTTATGAATTATACTACAGGAAAAATTTCTTTTTTGGCGGTGAAAAAGACGGTTTATTTTAGTCACCACAACAGCAGAACAACGCTTAATTAACCCCTGGATGTAAATTACGCAAAAGAATTGAGCAACCAAAAACTATCAGCTTTGTAGCGTGTTACATTGGCGTGTATTTTACGGTACACAGCAAGAGAAAAACTTGTAATTAACCTTCGGTTATGAATTAGGCTACAAGAAAAATGTCTTTTTTGGCGGTGAAAAAGACGGTTTCTTTTAGTCACCACAACAGCAGAGCAATACTTAAATAACCCCTGGATGTAAATTGTGCAAAAGAATTGAGCAACCAAAAATGAAGTGGTATTTGTATTGTAAAAATGCTGTTTCTTTAGATGAATACAACAGGAACAGGCTTAAATAACCCTTGGATATTCAGTGTGCTGTGAGCAGATAGCATTAAAATTTATATGCAGCTGCATTGGACGCACACTGGACTTCAGTTCCAATACCCCACAAAATCAGAATTAGAACGTTAAGAGAAGCAGTCTCTGAGACAAGCTGTGACACCCCCCAAAAATCGCTATATAAAAATGAGTTCTTTAGTAAGAGATATCATAAGCAGCCGTGGCAGCACCTTCCCTAATCAGTACAGTGAGAGCGGTATGAGCTCCCAGCGTCGCGCCCGGACTTATATAGTGCGGTGACGTCACAGAATCCCGCCGGTCTCTGATTGGCTTCATCTCTACACATGTCATGTAGGCTATGCCCTTCTTCCTCCCAGAGTTCTTTGCCCCATGTAACATCATGTGCTCACAGCCATTTTATCAATCAAAAGCACACTTCGTTCACGCGAAGTACCCCAAACTTCGACTTCATTCAAGTTTTCCTGAAATTCTAAACGAATTCCACTTCATTAGAATCGATTTGCCCATCTCTAGTTATAAGATCTGCATGGTGGCCCGAAGAGGCGTATATCAGATAAGATTGCCCAGTGACCGAAGGAGCTGAAAACTGCAGTATAAGAGATAGATGGATATTGAAATCTAGGCCACAGCACAGTCCTCTGCCCGTAAGGTAATCTTTTGGCCATGATTGTGTCGATTGTGCATGTGTCTTACACTGGTCTGAACACTGCTCGAGCTTACTCTTGCTGTTTTCATTGAGTTCTGCCTCACACGCCAGTTTTCTGCTGATTTTGTTCTGGGCAACAGACAGTTAGGCTAGTTGCGATTGACAGCTCCTTCACCACTTATATTCTTTTCTTACTAGACTGTGATTTGTGTGGTCTGGATGTCAGTGAGCTGGTCCAATCACATCTTGGACCGGGACTCTGACATCCGATAAGAACACCATTTTCCCTCTAACCTGTGCTTGCTAGAAGTCTTTTTTGGACTGAGCTGATGTCATTTTGGATTGTTTATTTTGGATTCCTGACCTCTGACTTTCTCTTCTGACACTCTGATTCTTGCTGATTTGGTACCGAATGTGCCCACTTGGTTCTGACACTTTTCCGCACAACAATGCTTTTATGTTTGTTTGTCTTATTTTGTCTCTGTGTACACTTTGGTGTGAGCAGGCAACGTCACCACTTAGGGTTGGAATGGACAGCTGGGCGGTCCTAGCATTAGGGCCAACTGTATTGTCTCCCTTACCTGTCTTCCCTGGTCGTACATTCATTACAGTTTTATTGTTTTATTTTGTGTCCTCCCTGTGACCAGAAACCTCACATTAAAGAACTGGAAAGCTTCAATATTTCTTCCATCTTGGAGATAGTGTCACAGGTGTAATATAACTGCACTGAAAGATCTTATTGCCAGGAATTTAGCAAATGTGTTTTCCTTTTCTTATAGATGGGAAATGACTTTAATTTGCTAATATTAAGTTATGACCAAGTATTTACTACAATTGTCTTTATTATGCATCACAAGGTTTCACATCTGTTGTCTAATCATAATTCTACTTCACCATTGTGTCTGAGAAATTGGAAGAAATACTGACAATAAAAAAAATAGTAAGTCGGCTTCTGTTGTGCTTTTGCCTTGTTAGGTCCCTTTCACATCACATTTTTTGTCTCCATTGGTGGTAGCCATTGAGATTTCTTGAAAAAGTTATTCCACTGACACATATCTATGCTACATAGCAGTGGAACCAAGGTGAAGTCATAGGGAGTATACCCTTCACGTTTTTGTTATTATTATATTATACCTTTTCATGGGACAACACTTAAGATTTGACACTTTGATAAAATGTAAAGTAGTCAGCTTGTATAACAGTGTAACTCATCACACAGCCATCAATGCCTAAACCGCTGACAAAGTGAGTACAATGCTAAGTGAAAATGGACTAATTGTGCCAAAATTGTCAGTATTTTGTGTGGCCACAATTAATTTCCACCACTGCCTTCACTCTCTTGGGCATGGAGGTCACTAGAGCTTCACAGGTTTGCACTATGGCAGAGCGACTTTAGGTGATCGCAGGTTTCTGCCACTAGGTGGACTACAGCAGGATACCTGCAACAGATATGCCACTGAAAACCTGGTCTCGGTGGGTAAAGGCAAATATTTTGTGTAAGTAGCCATAAGTTACTGACACATGTAGCTAGCATGGCTGCTATGTGTCCAAGTATGGGTTGCCTTTCCCAGAATAGTCATAGTGTTGGGTGGGAGGCCTTTTCCATGTTCCAGGACTGGATTTTGGAGGCCTATACAAAGCCTGGTACTGAAGATACTCAGACGGCGTGCTCTGCAAGCTGGCAGTGGAACTGGAGAGAGGATCTGGCCCCCAGAATCTTAAGAGGAGCCAGGACCCAGTCAAAGACTGGGTAAAAGTGTAAGAAAGAGTTTTGTGGGTCTGGATGTTAGGTCCAGGGGGCCAGTTCAAAGAGGATGAGGCCAGTTCAAAGAGACTCCTGTTGTTGGAATGTTAGTGTGCCAATACTGTTTACCAAATACGGCGATCCGGTAAGATGGGTAACCCCCAAGATGGTCCAAGATGGTGGCTGGTCCAGAGTAAATCTCACAGCAACCACTGGAATCCTCTTCCACTTCTCTATGGTGACAGCATGAAGCTGGTGGATGTTAGAAACTTTCCGCTCCGCCACCATCCTTTTGAGGAGACACCGTAGTTGCTCCATTGGGTTTAGGTCTGGAGACATGCTTGGCCAGTCCAGCACCTTTACCCTCAAGGCAGTGCCTGTCTTGGAGGTGTGTTTGATAGAAGGCCCATGATAGAAGGGATCATGTTTTGCTTTAGTATGTCACAGTATATGTTAGCATTCATGGTTCCCTCAATGAACTGTAACCCCCCCACAGCCAACAGCAATCATGCAGCCCCAAACCATGACACTCCCACCACCATGCCTGACTGTAGGCAAGACACACTTGTCTTTGTACTCCTTACGTGGTTGCCACCACACACTTGACACCATCTGAACCAAATAAGTTTATCTTGGTCTCATCAGGTTCCATTAATCCATGTTCTTAGTCTGCTTGTCTTGGGCTTTCTTGTGAATCATCTTTATCAGAGGCTTCCTTTTGGGACGACAGCCATGCAAACCTGTTTGATGCAGTGTGTGGTGTATGGTCTGAGCACTGACAGGCTCACTCCCCATGCTTTTAGCCTCTTCAGAAATGCTGGCAGCACTCATAAGTCTATTTTGAAAAGACCATCTCTGGATATGATGCTGAACATGCACACTCAATTTTCAACCATGGACAGGCCTGTTCTTAGTGCAACCTGTCTTGCTAATCCGCTGTATGGTCTTGGCTACCATGCTGCAGCTCAGTTTCAGTGTGTTTGCAATCTTCTTATAACCGAGGCCATCTTTATGTAGAACAACAATTTCTTTTTTCATATCCTCAGACAGTTCTTTGCCATGAGGCGCCAAGTTGAACTTCCAGTGACCAATATTAAAGAGTGTGAGAGCGATAACACCAAATTTAGCACACCTGCTCCCCATTTATACATAAGATCTTGTAATCTGTTGAGTCACATAACACTGTGGAGGGAAAATGGCAAACTGGACACATTTTGTCCATTTTCATTTAGGGGTATATTCACTTTTGTTGCCAGCGTTTAGACATGGATGGCTGTGTAAAGTTATTATGAGGGCGCATCAAATTGTGAACGCTGTACGCACTTGTTGTGTCACTGGTTACTTCAAAAAATTAAGAATTTTAGAATGGATTTTATGGATACTCATCACTATGAATAGGAGATAATGGACAGCAAGATGCCCATAGATTAGTAAAGTGTCCAAGTCATTATGGAATGCAGACCCCTGCCTGAGATACCAGTGAGCCACAGAGTAGCTGTATACAAGACCTTAGCTATTTGTATAGTGTGTAGCATTGCTATCCTGCCTTATGTAGACCTCCAGCAGTATCACTTAACTTCTTCTAATGATATTGAGATGATTGCTGCCCCCGTCCTCCAACAAAAAACTCTGAAGTTCCAACAGTCCACTGATAGTGAGATGGCTCTGTTAATTCTGTCCTAATCTGTGAAACAAAGCTGATACGTGAGCTGCAGAAAACAGAAAATATCAGCCTAGTGGTTTGCTTGAAACCTGGATCTTTTTTTTAAAATGAATCAGTTAAAGATAGTGATTTCTCTGGCCACCTTGTAAAATCCTCCTCACATCCATGCACTTATACAAAGTATTGAGAGTATGTATCCTGATTGTGAAGCTGGAAAGACCTGTCCACCTGAGATTCATCCTGTTCTCCCTAACCACATCTTAGACACTGTTTTTGTTTTTACATCTGGTAGACGTGTCGACCCATTGCTGAGACTCTTCTGAGGTCTAGAACGGCTCATTCATGTAGACCTATATGTTGTGGTGGGGACCATAAGAAGCTCTCCTGTAATTGCAAGGTGCTAAACTATGTCTTCTGAATACTATTGTTATATTCCATTGTCTTAACTGTGAACATAATCCTTACAGCAAAGAATAGGAATGCTGCGATATTACATGTACCTTGTAAATAGTGTCACAGATGCACAATGAAAATCTTATTTCAAGGCATTTAGGAACCTATCTTCTTTTTCTTTAAAATTGGCAAAATGTCTTCAGTTTGGTCATGTAAATCATGACCAAGTAGTGTCTACTTCATATATCTGGATTCTATCACTGGATATTTGTTGTCTAACCAATACTATTATTCCACCTCATTACTGGGAAAAGACTTTTAGAACATGGCTCGGTTATTAAGTAAATGAAGACTTCCTTATGTGGGCAGTTCTGTTTTGGGTCTGTTAGGTCTCATCAGAACAGGACAGATTTCCATTAAGTTAGGTGAGATGCTGGTTTTAGAGACTCATTGAAAAGTTCCTCACATTGAAAGACATTTAAAATGAGGGGACATGGACGTCACAAAGGAGTGCCCCTGTTGGACCAAAGAGTCACAGCTCTGTCTGTGATCCAATGAGTCATTTTTCTTGGTCCAGTACTCTCTAAATTAACAGATAGAGAAAGGTTGACTACCTGTAGTAAATTAGCGGTCCGGCAGTAAAAGTGCAGCACTGTGCATTTTTTGATTCTATTAACTCTCAAAATACACTCAGCAGGAAATTGTATATTAGGTACACCATGCTAGTAAGGGTTGGACCCTTTTGCTTCTACAACTGCCTCAATTCTTCAGTGGCATAGATTCCACAAGGTGTTGGCAACGATGCTCATCTTGTTACCAGGGCCCTAAAAGTATGCAAGAAGAAATATTCACGATCACCATTACTCCAACCACCACCATCCTAACCGTTGGATACAAGCAGGAATGGGATGCATGGCTTTTCATGATGTTGACGCCAAATTTGACCCTACCATCCGAAGTGTCGCAGCAGCAAATTGAGATCTCATCGACAGCAAGTTTTCTCCAATCTTCTGACTGTCAATTTTCGATGAGGCATGTCGGCAAATTGGAGCTCAGTTTCCTGTTTCTTAGCTAGAAAGGGTGCACCCGGTGTGGTCTGCGCTGTAGCCCATTTCCTCAAGTTCGACCGTACTGCGTTCAGATCTCTCTCGCTACCTATGTGTTTGTAACGGGTGGCTATTGATCATGTTGCCTTTCTATCAGCTGAAACCAGTGTCTAATGCACATTCTCCTTTGACCTCCGGCATCACAGGCATTCCCGGCCCAACAGACTCGTCTCACGGATGTTTTATTTTTGGATTCACTTTCTCGCAAACCCTAAGAGATGGTGTGCTGAAAATCCCATAGATCAGCAGTTTCTGAAATACTCAGACCACCCTTCTGGCACAACAACCAGACGTTTCAAAGGCACCTAAAATCACCTTTCTTCCCCATACTGATGCTCGGTTTGAACTGCAGGAGATTGTCTTGACCATGTCTACATGCCTAAATGCACTGAGTTGCCGCCATGTGATTGGCTGATTAGAAATTAAGTGTTAACGAGCAGTTGGACAGGTGTACCTAATAAAGTGGCCGGTGAGTGTATGTTCTCAGCGATGAAGAAATTGTATATTCAATACACGGTAAACAGTCTGAAGAAGGGGGTGTGCTCCTTAATCAACTACAGCCTTCTCTTATTTCAGTTTTATGTGTCAACCTCAATGTTGGGGAACTGTCTTTCCATCCTTTTCCCCGTGGCCACTAAAAATTTGGTCTAATCAACTGTAATAGAAATTTATTTATTGATTTTTAAAAAGTTCTTAGGGGCTGGCGACAACAGAGCAAAGTCATCTTTCCAGTATGGTCTGTAAGTTTAGTGCAGAAGGGTGTGTGTGTTTTATGGCAGCTGCAATGAACAGGAGTTAACGGACAGAATTGTGTCCATAGACTAATATGGTCTCTTTGAAGAAAAGAAGTATAACCCCTCCTTTGCTGTGCTACTTCTTTGGGTATGTACACACGGCATAAATTTGACGCTTATTTCGCCTTGTATTTGTGCTCTAGTATGGGCAAGATGCGCATCGAAATTACGGCAATCCATAGTTCTCATAGAGAACTATGGATTACGCCTCCTCTCCTCGCTCGTACAATACGAACGTATTGTACGCGCAGGAAGATAAGTGACATGTGAATTGTTTGCAGCGAGTATGTACCGTGTGTAATGAATGTCTATGGGGCCGGCAGGCTGCCCCCCCACCGCGCAGCGGGAGTACACGCGAATCAGCGCGAGCTCCCGAAAGACACGCTTACTGTATGCGCCGCTGTATATCGTGGGAACATACACTTTAAGAGATTGCCTCACTCTGCTGAAGGGGGATTTATGGTTTAATACATTTAAGGGTTAATTTAATTTTTCTCACTTGACTGTGGATATTTACAAAAAGTGCTCAATATAAGACAAGAATAGTACAGCTGTCTGTGTGTTATTAGTTTAGTTAGATTAAGTTGTTCTATAGTTGTGACTTTTTCAAGTAATTGCACAAGTGAGTGCTAGGATTAAATATCCTCAGTATCCTTATTTACTTGTAGTTATCATTATCTGTTTTAGTTTATGTTTGCTCACTTTTGGTCACTAATTTTTGTGTATTGTTTTGTAATATGGGTATTTGGTTTGGGCTTGTCTCTTTGTCAGTGAGGAAAGGGATAGATTAGGGTCCTCTTAGTCTAGGTTCCTGTTGGGGTCGCCCTTATTGGGGCGGTTACCCCAGATTTGATGGATAGGTAGTTAGTAATTGTTTAGGGATTAATAGGGTAATTTTCTATAGATCTTTTATTGAAAATAAATAGAAATTATTTTCAGGTCTTACTATTGTGTCTAAGGTCAATACTCTGTGGTTTTCTAATAGCACTTTTGCTTACTTTTTCTCAAATTCGTCTCTATTAAAACGAAGGTCCATCTTAAATCACATAGATCATTTAGAATGCTAAATCATCTGAGAGGCTTTAACTCATATAGTCAACAATATCACAGTCAAACAGTAAGTAGTCTTCTGTTTCAACTTAATATATACTATAAGAACTAAGGAGGTTCCTTCCACTTTGGGAATTGCTGGAATTTCAGAAGGAAACTAGAAAGGTGAATTGGTGCCCAACACATATTCATTATTATGACTTGCCCCTTCCATCCTCCCATGCATTTGTCATGAATGAGTCCAATGAAAAGGCCAAGCTCTTACATACTGTAATATTCACCATCATTAAACAACTCTGAGACCACCACACACTTTTGAGAGTGAGAGTCAACTGAGACCCCAACACAGGAGACACTGTTCTTTTTTGCACATTCAAGACATTTTATAGCAAGATCTGGGAGACAGAACAAACATCTTAACACATGAGTATGTTTCAAAAATCATAGACAATAAAACCAAATGGAGGGAAGACAATATCTAGGTGCACTGCCTTCTTCCAAAGAAATAGCTTCAAGGCAAAAGAGTCAAACCAAGGGAACAGACTCCATGGCTTTGCATTCAGAGTAGTACAAAGGACAGGGTAGGCTATGGGGTCTGTTGAGATTATCCATTTACTCTACCTAATACGTTTTGCATTAAAATTTGGTCTTTAAGCCAAATCTTGCAGACTTGTTTTTAGTCTTGAAGGTGTCTATCATCTTAGTAGCGGTCTATGGATGGAACATGTAAAATACATCCATACAGCACATATCCCATACACCTGCATGGATGACTCTGCAGGAAGAGGAAGCGTGATAATATTGGTTGTTTTGATAGCAGTTCAGGCATGGTTGTCACAATATTCATATTTTGGATGTGCCAAACATGAATCTCATTTAAGTCTAATGTGAAAAAATATTTTCATATTTTTTCTGGCCTCTAAAAAAAACCCTTCAACCTAATGCCTTCAAATTACACCACACATCTTGGGCACGTTTGGGCATATGTGCAACATCTTGGTAACATCTCTGGAACCCCAGGGCTAGTTTTTGGGTTGGTACAATCCTAGTTTCCCATATTTTCTCACAATGTGGTTCAGAAGTTTTCTGGATTTAGGATAATTTTTACTGATATTTGACAAAATTTGATAACCCAAGTCGAATAGCTGAAATTTAGGTTGAATTTGACCTTGACCCAAATCCGAAGCACAACAATAGTCAGTGATCTCCTGACTTTTTGTTCTATATGCTGTCAGAATATTTTCTCAGTGATGGATTAATTAGTGCCTTTGTTTCACAAGACAAGCAGGCTGACCGGGGCAGCGTGCTCCTGAAACAACAATATTCTTGTCTTATTTCACTTTATTTATCATGATCCAGACCACAATGTTGGGAGACAGTCTATTTGTCCTCCCCCTTGTGATCAGCAAAATATCCAAAGATGAAAACAGTTTCCAAGATGTGATTAAATACAGACCCCTTCCTGAGAGACCAAGGAGTAACAAAGAAGCTGAATACAGGGCCGTACCTGATTGTGAATTGTATGTATGCTCAGTGTCGGACTGGGGGGTCTGGGGCCCACAGGGGAATTGATCTTGGGGGGCCCACCCTACTGTACATGAAAATATTACCGGCCTCTCGGACATAAATGCGCCCATTTTACCACATAATACAGTGTGCAAAACAGAACTGTATTGTGTAGTACAATATCAAGTGAGTCACACATTTGTCAGTCTAACATATCATAGACACAGGGCTAAGTAGCTCCATCCATATCCCCCTCCACCCACATACAATATCCCCCTCCACGTTTCCCTTGGTCACGCACCTCACCACCTTCTAAAATAAACACCAGCAAGAAAGTAAAAGTCTAACTCCTATCACAGGGTCAATCAGGGACACATGTACGCTGGCATTATACCGGCGCCGATATAACCTACAACACCACCACATAGAGATCAGACACCAGCTCAGGTATAACCTACAACACCACCATATAGAGACCACATAGAGATCAGACACCAGCTCAGGTATAACCTACAACACCGCCATATAGAGACCACATAGAGGTCAGACACCAGCTCAGGTATAACCTACAACACCGCCATATAGAGGTCAGACACCAGCTCAGGTATAACCTACAACACCACCATATAGAGACCACATAGAGATCAGACACCAGCTCAGGTATAACCTACAACACCACCACATAGAGGTCCAACACCAGCTCAGGTATAACCTACACCGCCATATAGAGACCACATAGAGATCAGACACCAGCTCAGGTATAACCTACAACACCGCCATATAGAGACCATATGGAGGTCATGAAAAAAGTTTGAGACTCTCGGTTCACATATTTTGATCAAAAGATGTTTAAGCTGCCCACGACTTTCAACGTGATCTCAAATTTGGGCAGTCCTATGCTACTTTACCTCTCCCAATCGAGCCAATCAGGCCTCTCGCTGGGTCAACCGACCTCCATTATTCAGAGAAAAAAAATAAAAAACACCCAACCTGCAAGCTGCCCTTCTTATGACAGCCTGTGAGAGTGGGTGGGACAGAAACCCAAAATGGAAGCACCCTTCCTTCCCATATAGTTAAAATCAATGTACACCAAGTACAACGTATGTTTCTGCATGCAAAAACAATTTTTGAAAAACGTATGCAAACCTGGGTGCCATGCAGGCTGCGGCCACATGTTATTATACATGTACCAAACACAGACCGCCGCCAGCGGGACATTACTGCAAAAAGGGCAATACACTACGTGGAAATCCCTAAAGAAGCATTTATGCTATCTATCATACATGTATGATAGAGGCCTGATCATACATGTATGATAGATAGCATCGAGAGGCCTGATTGGCTCGATTGAGAGGTAAAGATAGCATAGGACTGCCCGATTTTGAGATCACGTTGAAAGTCGTGGGCAGCTTAAACATCTTTTGATCAAAATATGTGAACCGAGAGTCTCAAAGTTTTTTCATGTCCTGGTCCCGTCCTGGCGCGCGCTCCTGCTGCCGGCCGGGTGCACGCGAGCCCTTTAGTGCTCGCGCGCGGCACCCCCGGGGAAATTTTAAAGGGGGACATGCGCGGTGTTTTGGTTTTCCGGGGCACGGCCCCTTTTTTTAGCCTGCCTTTTCCCCAACCTTTGCCGAATCGATGTGCCTTGTGCCTGGGGGGAAGCGTTCCTAAGTGTCTTGTCCTTTTTTAATGTGTACCGACCTTCTCCCTCCGTCCCTTGACCCGAACCATTGCCGCCTGTCCGCCCTTCTCCCTGTCCCGACACGAGCTGCTTCATGTTTTTTGCCCATGCAACCCCTGGGCTGCCACCGCAAGAAACCCTCAGGGGTACGACTGGAGAAATCCGCCGCACAAGTCCATCCCGCTTTGGGGGGCTTGGTAAAAAACCGGACCTACTTAGATTCCGTTCCCCTGGGGGGTTACATCATCGTTGTGGTGGCCATGGACCCACCCCCACCCCGTAAAAAACTGCCAAAGAGACCACAAAAGGTGGGGCACCAGTAGGTCACATCCAAATACAGTGAATAAGCACTGATCCAAATAGAAGAAAAAAACCCCCTAAAATCAGGGACCAGGGAGAGTTTGACTGGGGAGTGTTCTCTTTCTCTGGCTTTTTACCCCCTTTTTCCTCTGCATCCGTTTCACACCCCATGATGACTTTTTCGGCCCCCTCATTTCCCGCAGAAAAAACACACAAATATCTTGAAACCTCAATTTTCCAGCATCTCTTTTACCTATTCCCCTCTCTAACAAGCTTCCCCGGGGTGGGAGAGCGGGTAAAACCATAAATTAGAGGTCTGTATAAAGGGGTTGGAGGTGGGGAAGGAAACCCCCTGGAGATAATGCTACAACTATGGGGGCTGCCTCCCAATTATTTAAAATAGGAGACAAGACCCCAGGTAGGTAGGCAAATAGGCAAAGGCCCCCGTCTGTAGGGGGTGGTTTCCCCCCGTTAGGGAACTGTAGGTATTTTGGGTCCCCTTTAAAAAAGCTGCAAGCAGTTAAGGGGCTCCAGGTGAAACAGGGGGGGGGGGCCCCATAAAGTAGTATAAGGAAAAAAGAAGGTTTTAGGTGTTTGAGGGTTAGGATAATAATTTTTTGGGGGGGGGGTGTTTTTTTGGGGTTTAGGGGGGGAAATTTTGGGAAGGGGGGGGGGTTTTTAAAGGCGGGGGGAGGGTGGGGGTTGGGCCGGGTCCGTTAGGGGGGGTGAGGCGGGCGCGGGGTCGTCACCGCCCATTGTGACGGGAGGAGGCAGGGGGGAGCCCCCCTGCCTCCTCCCCCTGTAGTCCGGCGTGCTGTGCACCGTCACACATTCAGCGCACAGAGGAAGTGAGCGCCTGCACTCAATTCCCCTGTGACATGCTGGGGAGATGTTTTGGGAGGGGGCCCCCTCTGAGGAGCCGGCAGGAAGGGATTTATTTTTTTATTTTTATTAGTTTTGGGGGAGACTGTCGGCTACAAGGGGGGGTCTACCGGCTACAATGGGGGTCTACCTAGTACAATGGGGGCAATACCTGGAAACAGGGGGGGCGCTCCCTGGCAAACCAATGGGGGCACTCCTGGCAAACAAGGGGCACTACGGGTACAACGGGGGGTCTCCCTGGCTACAAGGGGGGTTACCTGTACAAGGGGAAAATCCCGGGCAACAAGGGGGCACTACCTGCTAAAATGGGGCACTACCGGGCAAAAAATGGGGGGCACTACCGGGCTAAAATGGGGCACTCCCTGGCTACAATGGGGGTCACCTGGCTACAAGGGGGGGTCTACCTAGCTACAATGGGGGCAATACCTGGCAACAGGGGGGGCACCCCCGGGCTAACAATGGGGGACCCCGGCTAACAAGGGGGGGCACTCCCTGGCAAAAATGGGAGACATCCCTGGTAAAAAGGGGGGGCACTCCCGGGTACAATGGGGGCACTACGGCAACAAGGGAGGACTACCTGGCTCAATGGGGGCACTCCCGGGCTACAAAAGGGGCACTACCTGGTACAAGGGGCACTACCTGGTCAATGGGGGTCTTTGGAAACAAGGGAGGACTACCTTTCTAACAAGGGGGGCACTACCGGGGTAACGTGGGGCACTACCTGGCAAACTTTTGGGGGCACTACCTGGCAAAACAAGGGGGGCCCTACCTGGCTAATGAGGGGGGGCACTCCCGGGTACAGGGGGGGCATCCCTGGCAAAAAAGGGGGCATCTACCGGCAAAAGGGGGGACTACCTGGAAAGCAAGGGGGGCACTACCGGGCCCAAAAAAGGGGCATACCGGGCCAAACAGGGGGGGCACAACCGGGCAAAAATTGGGGGCATCTCCCTGGCTAACAAAGGGGGGCATCACTTGGCAAAAAATTTTTGGGCTCTACCTGGCTACAGAAGGGGGCATCTACCTGCCGTAAGGGGCACTCCCCGGGTTTATGGGGGGTACACCTTCTATAAGGGCCTACCTGGTTTTCTTCCAAACCCGTTACTTAGGGGGAGTAGGGGTTTTTTGAAGGGCGGGGTAAATGAAAGAGGGCGGGGGCCAAAATCTCCTGCTTTTTCATTTTCAAAAGTTGGCAATATGGTTAGGGGTCCCTTTAGGTACTATACGGGGTTTAGGGCCCCCTTTTTGTAGTGCGGGAAAGCAGGCCCCCCTTTAGCTACGTTAGGTAGTCGGGGCCCCCTTTTAGTTTTTTGGTGCCAGGGCCCCCTTTTTGTAGTCGGGCCCCCCGCTGTAGGAGTCGGGGTCCCTTTAGGTCCAGGCCCCCACTTGTAGTCGGGCCCCCTCTGTATGTGCCGGGGGCCCCCCTGTGGGGCCAGGCCCCTTTGTAGTCGGGCTCCCTTTGTAGTCGGGGCCCCTTTTGTATCAGGGCCTCCCTTGAGTAGGGCCCCCCGGTAGGGGCCGGGGGCCCCCTGTAGGACCCGGGGCCCCCTCTTAATGGGGCCCCCCTTTTGTAGTCAGAGCCCCCTGTGGGTAGCCAGCGCCCCCCCTTGTACCAGGTCCCCTCCTTTTGCCGGGGCCCCCCCTGAAACCCAGGGACCCCCCTTTGCGCCGGGCCCCCCCCTGAAGCCAGTCCCCCCTTTGTAGTGGGGCCCCCCCCTTTTGTAGCAGGGCCCCCTTGTATCGGGCTCCCCTTGTACCAGGGCCCTCTTTGTACCAGGGACCCCTGTGTAAAGGGCCCCCCTTGAGCCAGGCCCCTTTGTAGCCGGCCCCCCTTTGTACCCGGGGGCCCCCCCCTGTACCCGGGCCCCCCCTTTTTATCGGGCCCCCCCCTTTGCCAGGGACCCCCTTTTAGCCAGGACCCCCTTTTCCCCAGGGCCCCCTTGAACCCCGGGCCCCCCTTGTGCCAGGACCCCCTTTGTAGCCAGGGCCCTCTTTGTAGCCAGGGACCCCCTTTGTAGCCGGGCCCCCTTGTATCAGGGCCCCCCTTGTACCCGGGGCCCTTTTTGTACCAGGGACCACCGTATCGGGGGCCCCCCCTTGTACCGGGGCCCCCTTGTAGTCGGGACCCCCTTGTAGCCAGGGCCCCCCCTGTAGTCGGGGACCCCCCTTTACCAGGGACCTCTTGAAGCCAGGACCCCTTGTAGTCGGGGCCCCCCTTGTAGTCAGGGGCCCCCCTTTGTAGCCAGGGCCCCCGTTGTAGCCAGGGCCCCCTTTGTAGTGAGGGCCCCCTTTGTGTCAGAGCCCCCTGTGGGTCCCCGGGGCCCCCCTTGTACCCCGGGGCCCCCCTAAAACCAGGACCCCCGTAACCGGGGCCCCCTCTTGTAGCCAGGGCCCCCCCCCTTGAAGCCGGGGCCCCCCCGACCCAGGCCCCCTTTATACCGGGGGCCCCCTGTATCAGGCCCCCCTTGTGTCAGAGCCCTCTTTGTAGCCAGGGCCACCTGTGTCGGGGCCCCCCCCTGTAGCCAGGAACCCCTTGTATCAGGGACCCCCTTGAACCCGGGGGACCCCCTTAAGTCGGGGACCCCCTTTACCCAGGGACCTTTTTAGCCAGGCCCCCTTTGTAGTCGGGGCCCCCTTGTACCGGGGCCCCCCCTTGTAGTCGGGTCCCCTTAAGCGGGGGCCCCCCTTGTAGTCAGGGACCCCCTTGTAGTGGGGCCCCCCTTGTAGTCAGGGCCCCCCCTTGTAGCCAGGGCCCCCCTTGTAGCCCCCCCCCCCCTTTTAGCCGGGGCCCCCCTCTGTACCCGGGGCCCCCTTGTGTCGGGGGCCCCCTTTGTAGCCAGGGCCCCCCTTGTAGCGGGGCCCCCTTTTTACCCAAAACCCCCTGTAGTCGGGGCCCCCCCCTTGTAGTCGGGGCCCCCCTTGAGTCGGGCCCCCCCCCCCCTTGTCAAGGCCCCCTTGTAGCGGGGACCCCCTTGAACCAGGGACCCCCGTGTCGTGACCCCCTTTGAAGCCAGGGCCCCCCCTTGTAGCCGGGGCCCCCCTTATAGCGAGGGACCCCCTTGTAGTAGGACCCCTTTTAGCCGGGACCCCCTTGTAGTCAGGCCCCCCCCTTGTACCCGGGGGACCCTTGACCAGGGACCCCCTTGTACCCAGGGACCCCCTTGAATCGGGGCCCCCCCCCTTGTAGCAAGGACCCCTAAGTCGGCCCCCCCCTTTTGTAGCCAGGCCCCCTTGATCAGGGACCCACTTGTACCGGGCCCCCCCTGTAGTCCGGGGCCCCCCTTTGTACCAGGGACCCCTTGTATCGGGGACCCCCTTGTAGTCGGGACCCCCTTTTACCAGGCCCCCTTGTACAGGGCCCCCCTTGTCCCCGGGCCCCTTTTTGTACCCGGCCCCCCCCCCCTTGAGCCAAGCCCCCCCCTGTAGTGGGCCCCCCCCTTGTAGCCGGGGCCCCCGTAGTAGGGCCCCCCTTGTAGCCGGGGCCCCCTTTTGTACCCAGGAACCCCCTTGTATGGGGGGCCCCCCTTGTCAGGGCCCCCCTGTAGGTAGTTAAAAAAAAAAAAAAACAGCCACACCGCTCCGGCTCCTCCCTTCCGGCCCGCTCCGACTCCCCGCCGGCTCCTGCCCCCCCGCATGGCGGCAGGGTAAGTGCACACCCGCCGCCCGTCAGCAGTAGGGGCCGCGCCGGGAGGTTAAAGGCCAATGCCTTCAGCCTGCCATGAGTACGAGGCACGCGTGGCATTTTTCTCCCTGACAAAACCCCGCAGCCCCGGGAGTCGGGCTTAGTTTCCCGCTTCGGCGGTCCCCTGGGGGCCGGGAAACCGGCCCGGGCCAGTGAGGATGCGCGGGGGGCCCCGGGGAGTGACGCCACTGCCCCCGGGGCCCCCCGCAGCTCGGGGGGGGGCCCCGGGGGGTTCAGGCCCCCCCGGCGGGCCCCGTCCGAGCCTGGGTATGCTATCCTGCCTTATGTAGACCTCTAGTTCACTAATGATATTGAAGTTATTGTTGACCCCATCTTCAAATAATAATGATAATATTATTACCTGCCTTATGCTGAAATGACTCTGAAGATCCCACAGTTAATCGATAATGAGATGACTCTGCTGCTTCTGTCCCAACATATGGTGCAAAGCTGATTATCACATTTTCAACCAGATTTTGAAACGCAAGGTAATTTTGGATACTTGGGCCCCATGAGCATGATGGGGTTTAAATGGTAGGTAGTGAAGTTAAATAGGACACGGGGAAGGTAGAGGGTCACAGCAGAGTAAAGCCACAGATGGATAGACCGAGGCAGGGGTTTTAACTTTGACGCAGATAATAGTAGGTTATAGCAGACTGGTACAATGTCAGCAACAGCAGTAAGTAGATGTCCTGGATAGTGCAGGGTTAACACAAGGTTAATGCAGGTACGCAGGTTCACAGGTAACTCAAGGGTAAATTTAGCCAGAGCTCAGCAAACAGAGGTAATTCCTCTAGGATGAACACCAATGAACTGACACTGGAGCTAGGAGGTCAAAGGTCATAGGCTGGACAATTAGGACACTGTGCCTTTAAATATTCAGACAGTGCTGTGCGTGCACTTGTGTGCCCACAGAATTCCAGGCAGCCGGAGGTGGATGGTAGACTCGTGTCTGCTGGCGGGCACTGCCGCAGCAACAGGGACAGGTATAATATAACTGCACTATAAAAGATCTTATTGTCAGGCATTTAGCAAATGTATCTAACTTTTCTTATAAATGGACAGATCGCTTTAGTTTGCTAATATTAAGTTGTGACCAAGTATTTACTACTAGTGTCTTTATTTGATGTCATAGGGTACCACATCTGCTTTCTAACTATGCCTAAATTTTATGAGCCATCCTGCAGTCTACATGTGGGGTCATGGGCACATTCGTGTCTCCTCTCCCGATATGCTGCCAAGACCATACAGCAGTTTAGCAAGACAGGTTCCACTCAGAATAGGCCTCGCCATGGTCGGCCAACAAAGTTGGTGCACATGTTCAGCATCATATCTGAAGATTGTCTTTTCAAAATAGACATATGGGTGCCATCAGCATTGCTGTACAGGTTAAATGGATGGGAGGTCAACCTGTCAGTGCTCAGACCATACGCCACACACTGCATTAAATTGGTCTGCATGGTTGTTGTCCCAGTAGGAGGCCTCTTCTAAAGATGATGTACCAGAAAGCCTACAATCAGTTTGCTGAAGAAAGCAGATTAAGGACATGGATTACTGGGACAATGTCCTGTGCTCTGATGGGACCAAGATAAACTTATTTGGTTCAGATGGTGTCAAGTGTGTGTCACAGCAACCAGATGAGAAGTACAAAGACAAGTGTGTCTGCCTACAGTCAAGCATGGTGGTGTGAGTGTCATGGTTTGGGGCTGCATGAGTGCTGCTGGCTGTTAGATATTTAATTTGGTGTAGTATTGGGAGGAAGACATTGTCCTACTACACAGATTTTCAGGTATAAACCTCATTATTTTAATAAATTGGAAATGGGATATTTAAAAAAATTATAGCATGATTATATTGTCTTCACCTAGAAGCCGTGTCTTTCTATACTTTTATAAAATGTTGAAAGTGGGCTCCCTCAAGATCAGCTTTAAGGATGAAATCTCACAACTCTTTTTGTGTTTCTGGAGTTGACTCTTGGGGCACACCATTGGAGTTAATTCTTGGCTGCACTAAAGGAGTTGATTCTTGGCTGCACTAAAGGAGTTGATTCTTGGGGCTCACCAGTGGTGATGATTATTGGAGCCCACCTGTGGAGTTGATTCTTGGGACCCACCAGTGGAGCTGATACTTGGAGCCCATCAGTGAAGTTGATGCTTGGAGCCCACCAACAGAGTTGATGCTTGGGACCCAACCTGCAGCTACTATATATGACTGTATATATTGCCTGTGCGTCTTGCATTTGTTCCTCTGTTTCTCTGCATTCCTCCACAAAAAGCATCCCCAGACCTACTCTTCTCAGTGGTCCACCATGTCCAGGGGCTCATCATATATTTTTCCTGGGTCTGTCCAAGTGTGTGTCTAACCCTTTTAAAGAAGTCAGTGGTCTCTTGACTAATAATAAAAGTTTTACATCTCTCTGCTTATCAGACCATGAATTTTTCATTCTATTTACTGTCAGAATATTTTCTTGCTTATGGATACATTAGTTCTTTTGTTGTACAAGGTAAACAGGCTGCCCAGGATCAGGTGTCCTTGAAACAATGATATATTTGCCCTTTTTCACTTCAGCATTATTTACAATATGGACTTCCATGGTGGCAGACAACCTGTCTTTCCCTTCTGCGATCAGCTAAACTTGGTATAACCATACTTAAAGGGAAACAATTCATTAATCCAAATGTGTAGAAATGAAGTTATTATGTTTTTTTTTCTGTTGCTATTTATTTTTGATCGCCAATAACTTGCCACTGCTTTTTCGGATCTCGGATGATGACACCAAAGCATCCACTATCTACCTGACGTGACCTATTTTTTGAGCAACCTGTGCCTTGGAGATCAGATTCTGTGAAGGCTTGGACCTAAACCAAACCGATGAGTATTTTCCACAGACAAGAGTGCTAAACTTATTTTAATACACATTGATGGGTACTTCAGATTTGTTCGACAGAGAATGGGCCTCATGTATGAAAACTGTCTAGGAGTAAGACTGTCATTATTGCCTGTAGCAGCCAATCAGAGCCCATAGCAACCAATCATGGCCCATAGAAATTAATCAGAGCCCATAGCAAACAATCAGAGCTCATAGAAACCAATCATAGCCCATATCAACCAATCATAGCCCATAGCAACCAATCAGAGCCCATAGCAACCAATCATGGCCCATAGAAATTAATCAGAGCCATTAGCAAACAATCAGAGCTGATAAAAACCAATCAGAGCCAATAGCAACCAATCAGAGCCCATAGTTACCAATCAGAGCCCATAGCAACCAATCAGAGCCCACAGCAACCACTCCGAGCCCATAGCAACCAATCAGAGCCCACAGCAACCAATCAGAGCTGTGGGCTCTGATTGATAGCTATGGGCAACAAAGACAGTCTTACTCCTAGACAGTTGTCAAACAAAAGACCCAATGTGTCAATGATAGATAAATGTAACTCACTGCAAAATGTTGTGCACAACCAATAAAGATACAATGTAGATATAAATGTGTCATTTGTATTTGAAATATACAAGAGCCATTTACAAACATTTTAAAAAAGGTAAA
>JAODAL010034465.1:0-44208 GCA_025379985.1 Phyllomedusa bahiana
ATTAAAAAGGTTTTTGGGGTCAGCACACCAGCAAAAACAACGCTTAATTAACCCCTGGATGTAAATTGCGCAATAGAATTGAGTAGCCAAAAATGAAGGGTATTTGTATTGTAAAACGCTGTTTCTTTAAATGAATACAACAGGAAACTGGCTTAGATCCCACTTGGATATTGAATGTATATGCGCTGCAGTGGACGCACACTGGATTTCAGATCCAATACCCCAAAAAATTAGAAATAGAACATTAAGAGAACATCTCTGAGACAAGCTGAGACACCCCACAGAAATCGCTATATAAAAATCAATCTTCAGTAAGAAGCTATCACCCGCGGCAGCCCCTTTCCCCTGATGAGCACAGTGAGAGGAGTGTGAGCTCCCGGCGTCGCGCCCGGACTTATTAGTGCGGTGACGTCACAGAATCCCGTGGTCTCTGATTGGCTTCATCTCTGCGCATGTCATGCAAGGCTATCCCTTTTCCTCCCGAGTGCTTTGCCCCATGTAGCGCCATGTGCTCGCAGCCATTTTATCAATCAAAAGCACACTTCGTTCACCCGAAGTACCCCAAAGTTCGACTTCGTTCCGAACCGAAGTTTTCCTGAAAGTCTAAACGAATTCCACTTCTTTAGAATCGATTCGCCCATCTCTAGTTGTAATTGTTTTTTTTCTTATAATGTTTCATTAAATGGGTAGATATAATAAGACAAATAACAATGATCAGGCAAGGGCCTGCTTAGAAAACCTTTGCACTGGGTCCACCAATGCATTAAAACGGCTATGCTTGGTCCATATATTATTTGTATGGGAATAATACAACATTAAAAAACCTTAAAAAATGGAGTGTGCAAAATTGTTACAGAAAATTAAAACGTAACCTTTACTTGACAATTTAAAAGACTCATATTAGCAAAACAAATTCCATCCCAAAAATATAGGGTTTTATCAATTTGTAGCCTCCTATATATTCATAAATTGGGTACCACCGGGAGAAGGACCCACCTCCCTATTAATCTCCCTAAAATGTTTGCACCCATAACGAGGTGGAGCACTCCCCGAAAAAGGGCGACCCCACAAAGATGCATCGACTATCCCTATAGATTCCTACCTTACCAGTATATCGCCGATTTAACACGTCCCAACATGTTTCGACCCACCATGGTCTCTTCAGGGGACCCAATAAGGTGCTATGTACAAAATCTGTGAATAAATGGAGAAATAAAGGTATGAAAGAAAAACAACCCCCAAATAAAAATATATATTAAGTGTATGTATATACATAACTTTAAATCTAAGGGTTTTTGTAGTATATCCATATAGCAATAAGGTAAATGATAAGATATGGCCATTAATTTAAAAAAATAACAAATACTACAGAATTGGGATACAATGCATGTACTCACCCAGTGGGAAATTGCAAAATAGAAACCAATATAATGGATCACCGAGCGTACGGCTCCTGGTGTCACCGGAGGGGCTATGATATGCCCGCCAGTTATTGTGTTACTGTGAGAGTCTTAAATAAGCCGGGAACGCAGCATTTCCAGTCTTCCACCGGGTCATGTGACTACTTGCCGCATCCGGTTGTGACGACTTCCGCCCAAACCGCGGTATGAGCCGACCGTCACTTCCGCCATTAGCGCGGGTAATAGAGAGGGATGCCGCCCATTACCGACAACATATCTCTCATAGTGAACGCACAGTAATGCGTCCATACTGTTTCCACCATGAGTAGACAGAAGCTGATGACCGCTTCCGCCCTCAGTGCGGGGGCTGCAGGTAAATACCGCCTCCATATCGCGGCCCCTATTATAAAATGAGCTCAGTTTACTAAATGTAGTGCTAATAGATTTATTGACCATCCGGAATCCATATTGTCAGTATCACTTTAAGAATTATAGATGATAATAGCTAGTCTTTAAGCTGTAATTTTCCTAGCGCTTGGTAAATGTTTGTGAGAAACAGTATATTGACACAGAGGGTTGTTATCAGGGCCTCGTTGTTGTGGGAGCGTTGTACCAAGTAGCCACATAGCTCTGTGCTGGTGTAAACAATTACTACCCAGCGATGTTTAGAGGAAAATCATGGGAACCAATGTGTTCATGGTTCAGGGTCGCTCGGCATCTAGTCATGGGTTTTTTCCAGTGCCAGGTTAACCTCTTAAGAACTGGCCATTCGAAGGAGGGAGGCCTTATACTGGAAAAGTACTGATCTGTCAGCTTGCGTAACACTTGGTTACGCAGGCATTTGTTTCAAGTAAGATATAAGCTGGGAAAGTTTGCTGCGAAGTTAGAAGTAGCTGGACCTGTGGGCTATATAGAGGGACGCCTCGTCGCCACAGTGATGAATCCCAGGTATATCTCTATCTTTGCTGGCCCCTTCTCCCAGCTGATGTTATGGATAGATGAAGCTGATAAGATGCCTGGTGAAGCTTGGACCTGTATATGGGGGCACCCGTGCACGGTGTCGAACTCAGGTTTATCTCTCTATTTTCGCTGGCCTGTATTGACCAGTTGATGCCAATAGATGATGCTTATAAGATGCCTGATGAAGCTTTGACCCATATATAAATGTGATGTAAGTATGTGTAATCAATATTATGCGTGCTTTGGCATTATAATCTATGTTATGCAAAAGTTTATACAATATCACACTATCTTCTTGTAGTTTTATGTAATCATTGAGTTACTCATATAATAAAGTAAATAAAGCATTGGATGTTGCCTTCTTTAAAGCCGTACAGGACCCACACAAAGAGTTGGCAAAACACTACGCCCATTTAGGGCGGGCATATCCCTGTTTATCTTGATTATGCCACCTACATCCTGGATTATCTAATAAATATGAGGTCTTGTTTGGCATTGTCATGGGTAAACATGTCAAATAAACCTAAATAGAATGTATTGAGTGCATAGAAAAGAAAAGAAAACAGATGGTAAAGGAATATGATTCACAGTACCAATATCCAAAACAAAGGAAGACATAATGTTATACTAAGTATTAAAAATTACCATCGATATTCAACTTTTTATTCAACCATAGCAATATAACATGGAAATTATTTGCATATTTTACAAGTAACAGCTGAAATTCAACTGTTCATTCAGTCCAGCTGGATGTGTTGTTCCTAATGTATATATCCAGAAAGTTTCCCGTCTGAGGAGATCTAAATCTAGATCTCCTTTCCTGTTGCTTGGAGGTATCAAATCTGTCCCCATTATTTTGAGTTCACCAAAAGATCCCCCATGTATTTTCCAAACATGTTTTGATAGTGGGGTGTCTCTCTTTCTGCGAATATCGCTCAGATATTCACCGAATCTTCTTCTCAATTCACGAGTGGTTTTGCCTACATAATCTAATCCGCAGGCACATTTGATACGGTAGATTACCCCTCTTGAGCGACAGTTAATGAAATGCTTAATGAAAAATAATTTTCCTGTTTTAGAGTTCATAAAAGTTTTACCTGTCTCAAGATGCGCACAACAAATGCATCCACTACATTTAAAGCATCCCTTGGGTTGCTTGCTCAACCACATTGTATCAGCAAGGGGAGGCACATAGTGACTTGTTACTAGTCTATCTTTCAGACTTTTACCTTTTCTAAACGTGATTGCTGGGCGAGGAACTACTTTATCCTTAATATCAGGATCCATCAACAAGATGTCCCAATGTTTTGTAAGGATATTTCTTATTTCACTAAAGGCCTGTTTTTAGAGAAGAGGTGAGAAACACTTTCAGAAATTGTCTTCAGAAAGCACAGTATATAACCTCATAACTTTTGTAACTTCTAAGGCTGGAGTTATTGCTTAGCTGGTTCTTTGTCAAAACTGTCATTTCCCTGTCGACTCATAATTTAATTTCTATATTAGTGCCTTGTCTACATTTTCTGGGATGTTCATCTGATTCCCCAAGTTGGGTTCGGTTGTTTGAACATTACTGCCATGACTTATATTCCTTCTAAGAACCGTTGTCAAAAGAAAGTGGAGTCATGGGAATCTAGTCATTAATCACTGGCATAACATGACATTTAAAGAAAATTAACTTGTCATATTATATGTATTCAAATTGAAGAAACACCAAGAATTGTGCAGCGTGTCATTAGTCATAATAGTCATCTACTTGTTTTGCATTTCATTATCTTTTTCCAGTTGTCAGAAATATTCATTTTAAACTTGAGTTTCTCACTACATCTGAAGGTGACTGTTAAACCAGGATAAATTAAAGCACCAATTTCAACCTGAATTAATCCCTTAAATTAATGTCAACGAATATGACTGTAGAATACTTTTCAAGAAACAAAGAGCAATGTGAACTAGTCTGATTACCAAGAAATCTCAAGATTTCCCACATACAAGAGCAAAGCATATCCTGTGAAAATATTCTTGATTGTTACATAGCTACTAATAAATTTAGGGTATGTTCACACGGAGTCTTTTAAGTCTGTAATTCGGGGCATAATTGTGCTGCAATATGTCCCGAGGTATGGACTGTAACTATGGTAATCATAGCTATGATACATACAAAGCTATGATTACCCTCCTTCTTCTTTGACATGTACTGTGTGCCGGGCTAAAGAAGTTACATGCCACTTTTTCACCAGCGCACAATGAAAGTGGATGGGGCCGCCTCCCCCCCCCAGTGCTTTAGAAGTACGCTCTGGCCAGGGCGTACTTATAAAACACCCAACGTCTTGCAGAGCTCACAGGTACGCGCCACAAGAAGCCATATGAACATACCCTTAGTAGACACAAGGGTATGTTCATACTTAGTAGACACAATGTTTGCTGGGGTTTGAATATTATTTTTTGTATGAATGTTCAACCTCTTGATACTGCTCGTAGCCACTGTAAAGGGATTTCACACATACTGGGGCACATTTAATAATACTACCTAATAATTAGACAGTGTAAAACTGCTAATGGTTTATCACAGTAGATCAACTGCATAATAAAACTACCATATATTTAGATACGTTTGTCTAACTTTACACCATCTATTAGTTTGCTTAGTTTGTGTCAATAATTTGGTACATAATTTGGTGCATGTTTGTCGCATGTTAAGCCAAGCCCCTTTTATATAAAGCCAAACCAATTTTGAGAAAGCATCACAAACTTGATTAAAACACATAATTAACACGAGATAAATGTGGTGTAAAGCATAAATGGCAGTTTTATGGTGCAAATTGCACCAGAATTGTGCCCCCATTTGCCATAGTAAATGTGCTCCAGTGTTTTTTTGTTAACTGCTTTTTGAGCCAAAGCCAGAAGTGTATCCAGCTGAAGTGGGAGATAAACATCCTTCCTTTTTTCCTCATTTATTTTAAATCCACTCATAGCTAAAAAAATGGAATACAAAAACTGCCACAAAAACAGCTGTGCATTTAAAACACCCTACAAGTGGTTTCACACAGCATTCTTGAGCAAAAAAATCCATGACATTTTTCATAATGTTTTTTCAGTGTTTCTATTTGTGGCCAGAGGAAAAAAGTGCTTTTTTGATGGCAATTTGGTAGTGTTTTTGTCTCTTCTTGGGTCAGGTTTTTTTTTTCCAAAAGTAATTTTTACCATAGGCTCCAGCACAGGACTTTAAATTGTTAAAAATCAGCATTTTTTTCAGTCTAATTTTTTAAAGCTCCACTATTACATGACTTATTGTTTTTTCTCTATGATTTTCCATCTGTGAGTTCAGAAAGCACAGCAGTTAGGAAGGCTCACATTCCCACAAAGGGCCTGGGAACGGTAAATGTTATCAGCAGTATCTGATAATTGTGAAGAAAGCTGGAAAACTCTCCAGTGCAGAAAAAGATTAACGCATTATACTTTAATGTATTTCTCTTTTCATTGCATTATCTGTGTATTCTAATCTTTATCTAGAACAGCTACCAAGAAAAAGTCCCACAATTAAAACTTTCCTTTTAGTAATATCAGTTAAATTAAAATACACAACAAATGTAGCACCCACAAAAATATTCTGAACATAAATATATACATTAAACAGCAATTACTCTTACACATACTTGATAGGTTACTTAATCGGTTCATGCTTTCGCTGGAACAGTGACAGGGTTATAATTCAACTGCTGTATGCATCTACATTCAGGTTTTTTTTTTACAGAGGTAGGGGGTGAAAAGGGATAAATGGAAAGAATATGGTTCTCTAGTGCTTATAAGACATCTTACCTGTACTGGAGAACCATATGCTTACTCTTACTCCCCTCCTGGTAAGCATGTCTTCACCGAGAGATTAATATTCCCAGATGAAACCGGAAAAACGGGTAGAAATGCATTTGGGTTTCTGGTGCTGAACGAACTTGTATTTGGAAACTGTTGTTTCTAAATAATTGATGCTCCTGAGTACTTTTATTGATACAGTACTGTTAGGGTAGTTGAGGGATAGAGTGTTGGGGTCACGTTTTCAGGATGAGGAACCTGTTTGAAGGGCTAAACCTTGTAGATACTAGGCTAAGGGAAAGATGCAGGGCTTACTATCACCCCTATATATCTGTATAGAAAACCTTAAAGGGGTTGTCTCACTACGTTGATTCATCTTACCCCAGTCCTGTTTTCTTTTTTCATTTTGAATTCAGGGGTGTGTTTACTAGCTTCTACTAGGCTGCAATAGAAGCCAGGTCTGTAGCTATAGCAACCAGTGCTGGCAGCCTATCAGGAGAGATCAAACAGGTCTGTAGCTATAGCGACCTGAGGAGTTGATGCTGCCCATACAAGAGAGGATATCTAGAAATAGGTAGGATACTGTTAATGGACCAATATTGCAAAGTGACTTGTTTTTGCAAGATCTTTAACATAAAAAGCAATCCTTGTAGTGAGACAACCCCTTTAATGTGGATCTGTACAACAGTTGAATTATAACCTTCGCACTGGCCTAGTGAAAGCATGCACCAATGAAGTACCCTATAACTGAGAAAAATAATGCAGTTCCTCTACTACTGGGTATAATGGAGTTCTTTGAATGTATATATTTATGCTCAGAATATTTTTGTGGTTGCTATTTTTGGTATGTATTTAAGTTTTTGTCCACATATGTTTTATTGTTTTCCAATACAAAATTGAAAATAACAAGAAATGTAAGTCTTGTACAGAAGCAAATCAACTGATATTACTAAAAGTAAGTTTTAATTGTGGGACTCTTTCTTGTTGTAATGAATATATTTGGTCACCTGAGTTAATATCTTTACTGGTAATAGTCCATAATGTATTCATAATCTTTATATAAGCCTGTCCAGAGAACAAACATGTGATCATTTTGTCATTACCTACTATTTGCAGCGAAACCACATGAAGATAAAGATTTCTAGCAGAAAAAAATCATGCCAAAAATTCTAAAAAAAATTATGGATTTTAACAAAAATACCATTTTCTGTCAAAAAATGTCCCTTTAAAACTTATGCCATCTTAACCAAGAGTGAAGGAGGCCAAATAGGAAAATAACAGTGCTTTCTATTGGATACTTGATAGCATGCTATAGTTTAGTATACAATATATTAAAGAAATCATCAAATCAGTGAAAGATTTGCTATAGTTACAGAGATGCTCTGTCAGACTATGTTTACACTTTATATTCTGGTGCAACAGTTGCAAAGTAAAAACACAATCATGCTCATATTTATTAAAGTGATTATCACATTTATTGACAGTTCTTATATTCTTAGATATACAGTACACATCTAAATGTATCTACTATAGTATTTTAGACACACTGCTTCAAGTCTTTTCTAAAAAGCTATGAGCTAGACTTAACAGGAATTTGAAATATATGATCTACTTTCTTTGAAGTTGTACAATTTATTTTAATGTGAGATTTCAGTGAATATAGAGTTTTTTAAATACATGTAGAAAAGACTGTATGAAAACTGTCTAAGTTTAAGACTTTCTTTGTTGCCCATAACAACCAATTAGAGTTACCCTTTTCTTTCATAGAGTGCTCTGAAAAACTGAATGGGGAGCCCTGATTGGTTGCTATGGGCAACCAAGAAAGACTTAGGCCTCATTCACGTGACGGGTTTGGCGGCGGGTTTGCTGGGCGTGGTCTCGGCGCTAGTGGGGCTTGGCTTGGGGCGCAGCTTGCGGAGAGGGTTTGCCCCCATGCAAATTAATAGGCAGGGGGCAAACCGCGCCACGAGCCGCGGCCCAGCCGAGCACCAGCCGCGGCGATGCCCGCGGCAACACCGCGCGGCCGCCGCGCTGAGGACTCCCTGTCAAGAATTGACAGGAGAGTTCTCCAACACGCGCGGCAAGGCCGTGGCCCCAAAGCCGCGGCCAAACCTGCGGTGTGTGTTTATTAACGCGGTTTCCCATAGGAAACCATGTTAATAAACTGGTCGCGATTTGGGCGCGGTTTTGGCCACGGAAACCGCGTCGGAACCCGTGGCCATTAGCGCCATAGACCTTATCTTCCTTTCCTACATATCCCCTAAAGATTTTGTTTTGCTGGATGCTGGACAATTCCCCAATTACATGGTGTGGACCCTGGATTTTCAGTATTCCCTAAGTCAAGCTTAGTGATTTCCTGCCTTGTTTGTCTTGTCTGAAAATCCCCATTAACACTACCTTGCTGCATAAAGGGAGCCAGGACTATTTTTATTACTTGCTGCTTGACTCTCTATTTTTCCTCTGCTAAAGCTCAAAATCAGGACCTGTGTGGAAAGCAGAAGGACCAGCAGTGATTGAAAGGATCTTCTTTGCCTAGTAATATTATTTATGGGCAAAATGTACTGGTAGGTAAAGATATTCAAAGATATCCCGGACATTATAGGTAGAAAAAAAGATCAAAAGTTCCGTAATAGAGCTTAAAAAAAATAACCTTAATAAATAAAGGTAACATTTCCAAAGAATAATACAACACAAGGCAAAGCATTTATGGGAACGGGTAAATGGCATGTGTCCGACTATGACCACTGGGAAAATCAACATCATCTGCGGTCAGGTGTCAAACTATTGGCATCATTCAGTTATGGGAACCATGATGCTTTACCATGGTCTCTGATTGATTGCAGTGGTCACATGGTGACTGCTTGTAATTAAAGACTGGAGCATCTGTGCTAGATCAGTGGTGAATTAAAGGAGTGAGTAAAGGTTTTTCATTACTTCGTCCCATTGGCTGCTCTTTTCATTTTCTTTTTTACATTATACAACCCTTTTAACTATAGGAAAAATAAACTTGGCTCCCGCTTTCCACTTGGGCTACGGCCCTTACACACTCTTCTACATGAAACAAATGTGACTGTTTGATAATGGTCTTTGCCGACCGAAACGTCGATTATGACAAGTCACCTGTTTTCTTGCTTTAAGTTACTGGAGCCTGTAAATACTACAACATATGGATATATAAATAAATGAATTATTTTTGCATCAGAAGAAGGTGTTGTGTGCAGTCAATCTCTCTTTTACATATTTGGAGGACTTGTTCCTACCTTGACTTGCACCATCTACGATATTATCTCGACTGGTGTGCCTTTCCTATCTCTAAATATAGGAAAAATAAAGACCTCATACAGCTGTGTCAATGTTTCATAGTAGTTTCATAGTTTGTAAGGCCGAAAAAAGACGAGACGTCCATCCAGGTCAGCCTGTTGTGCTAAGGTGTTGATCCAGAGGAAGCAAAAAAACCCCAATGAGGTAGAAGCCAATTGTCCTCATTTTAGGGAAAAATTCCTTCCCGACTCCAATCTGGCAATCGGAAAAATCCCTGGATCAATGACCCCTCTCCAGAATCCTAGACACTATAACCTGTTATATTATTACGCTCCAGAAATGCATCCAAACCCTTTTTGAACTTTGTTAGTGAATTCACCATGACAATTTTCTCTGGCATAGAATTCAATAGTCTCACTGCTCTTACAGTAAAGAATCCCTTTATATGTTTATGTAGAAACTTTTGTTCTCCAAGACGTAGAGGAGGCCCCCTTGTTCTAGATACAGCCCTGGGTATAAATAAATCTTGGAAGAGATCTCTATATTGACCTTTGATGTATTTAAACATATTTATTATGTCCCCCCGAAGCCGTCTTTTCTCTAAACTAAATAACCCAATCTTGCTAATCTTTCTGGGTACTGTAGTCCACCCAGTCCTTTTATTATTTTTGTTGGCCACCTTTGTACCTGTTCAAGCTCTACAATGTCTTCCTGTGCACTGGTGCCCAAAACTGTACACAATATTCCATGTGTGGTCTAACCAGTGACTATAATGTTCTCATCATGTGCATCTATGCCCCTTTTAATGCACCCCATGATCCTATTTGCCTTGGCAGCTGCTGTCTGAAAGTGAAAAAAGTTGTGTTGAAATATGGTAAAGCAAAAACAAAAGGTTCGTCTGGTCACCTGAACAAACATATTACATACATTTCTGGCAGTGAAATTGTTGAACTGGGAACTTTGAAGATGCTCAGTTTTACTGTAGTCACCAGGACATTATTCATTTTCCATTTGTATCAAATAAAGTGCAGTGTTCAGTGATCTTGTGATCTCAAGGTGTATCAATGACATATTGAATACTCTTACCACAGTATGGGAAGAGTTTTGGTGGAATTCAAAGGAAACGACAATGACAACTCTTGAAAAGGCACAGAGTTGTTACATGACAAGGCTTACCTGCATACTGCTGCCTTTAGGGCTTGTCCCTACTGCACCGGTTTGCGGCCAGTTTGCAAACCGTCTGAAAAACCGTCCGCAAACTTTTACATGGGGCCTCTATAGAAAACCCATGCAGCAGCCCCCACTGGACGGGTTTTTCGCTCAGGGGTTTTTCAAACCGCCGGTGGCCCGAGAGGCATTGTTGATGTTCATTCTTCCGTCTGGTTTTCAGATGGTTTATGAACATCTCAATGTGACGGGGGAGGTCTTTTCTCCACTAATCGCGAAGAAAAGCCGTTTCCCCGCGGCTGTGTGCACAGCACACATACCGGACAAATTTGTCCTGTGCCATAGGGAAGAGCCCTTACTATTGAAACCTTTCAGAAATCAAATATGAGATTTTGGCTTACCCTCCGTATGGTTCCGATATTTTCTATTCAGATTATTACCTGTTCGGTCCACTCAAAAAGACATGAAGCAGTCATCAATTCACCTTGGACCAAGAAATGAAGGAAGCGGTGTGTGCGCGGCTAAATGCCCAGCCAAAAATATGGACATATGGAAGTTTGTACAATAATTGAAGAACTGTGCTGACTTCATAATCTTTAGCATCAGTTACTTACATAATGTCAAGGCAAAGGTCATATAATTCTAAGAAATATATTATACCACTGAGCTTCACACAGTCAATATACTGTCTATTATCCAAAGAATCCCAATATAGAACACACTGAGACAGCAGAATAGGAACACCACATTAAAATCCTACCATCTAGCCTGAAGGCTTCCGTCGCTTGCAGTGACGTCACCATTAGCCTGTCAGCATCTGCGAGAGTGGGAACGCCGCCGGCCAGTGGTACAAGTTTGAGTACGGTCAGGGAGTCGGAATAACACTGTAGGCATCAAATGGATTACTTCATTTTAGTTATCTGATTCTAGATCATCTGCCCATGTTCTCAATAATTGAGGTACGTGCTTGAATCATATATAAGTTATAACTGTAGATGCTGGATAATAGGTTTGAAAGTGGTGTCCTCATTTTGCTGCCTCACTGTGTCTTGTATTGGCAGTATTTTGGCTGTGTGTATCGCGGCGGTATATTTCTTATTTTGATTGTCGGTACAATAACAGTATAGCAGAGTTAACCCTTGACCCTGCTGCTTATGTTAAATTTGATTGGCACAGACACTACTTTTTATTGTGTCATTTAATTCAATATTTCAATACTGGCAATTTGTGTATCTATTCACCAAGCTAGCAAAGGAAGGTCTGGTTTTGCCGAATCAATCTAAAACACTGACACCTCTATAGATTGGCAAGTAACTACGCTTGACTATATAGTAATGTATACATATAGTATATAGTGATAGTATAGTTCCAGTGTCTGTACCCTATTTACAGTGTCTTTTGGTTATTCTTTGCCTCTGCTTTGCATGCACAGCAGTTGCAAAGATGATTCATTAGAGAGTCTTAAGCCTAGGAATAATCAGTTTTTTCTCTCTTTCCAGATATTAAGAAGAGAGCAGCATGCGGAAAGATGGGTCATTTTCAAATGTAATTTAATATAGTTAATCCCCTGAGATGGAGAAGTTTAAGAAACAACAATTTCCTTGTATAATGTGGCCATCATTGTTTTTCTATTCATTATGAGAGGATAATGAACTTAAGAAGAAGTAAGAGAAATCTGCCAATGCACATGAAACCATTGAAGCACCACTAATTGAGGTGAGGAAAGAATCCTGAACATTATTTAGCTAGGGATGAGATATGTTGTACAATTCAGTTTAATGACCATATAATCTAATAATCTTCAGCATTCATGAAAGTTTATATTTGTGTATATACTGTATATGTTGAGCAGAACCAATGTAGTGCTGAAGGAAAAAGTCTTTGGCTTGGTGTATGGATTCAGTAGAGTTAGCATGGAAAAGATTTAAAAATAAAAATTTTTTGCGGGGATGTATGTATTGTAATCAGCTCTGCTATTCTCCCACTCATTTTATAGAATAATGTTCTTTTATGTTACATGGAGGCTGAGTAAGCAACCTTATTATAGTACATGATGTTAGAGAAAATAGAAAGTTGCTTACTAGGCTCTTTTTCAACAGATTGTTCAGGACAGAAGGAAGGATAAGGAAACTTAAACACAAAGCAGAACACTGTGGGGAGCACAATATATCATCATGACAATAGACATTTATTACACTGAAGTGTCAGTTTACAGAGGATTATGTGCAATACATTGAATAAATATGATTGAAATTTTCTACACTAACTTTATAAGCTTTATTTACCCCTCCAAGATGTTTCCGTATGATTTGTTTAAGTATTGTCCACAAATAAAGGAGTAGTCTGGGCCCTCCACAACTTGCTAATTCTTTCAGCTCTGCTCAGTTTCTGACTTTATTAACTCAGGTCTTTAAGGGCATGTCCCCACAGCAGAGGACAAATACTGGTCGGAGGTGGGGAGGAGGGGGGGGGCGGATTTTCTCCGCGATGAGCGGAGAAAATCCCTCCCCCCTCCCATTCACATGTTTATATTCCGTCCGAAAACTGGACGGAAGAATGTGCATGTTCAATCTTTTCCGGAAGGAGGGACTGCTGCAGGGTTTTCCATAGAAGCCCGTTGTGCTAGTTGGCGGACTTTTTTCAGGTGGTTCGCAAAACGCAGACCGTCTGAAAAATTGGCCGCAAAACCGTGCCGTAGGGACATGCCCTAACTCTCCAACCACAACTCCCTCTCATTTATTATAAATAGTCTCTGTGTTCTCATTATACACCGACCTATCACACATGTAGAATTCTACATGCCATTAGCACCCAGGAAATTATAGACACTCTACAGTATTCATTATTCCCAATTTCTTCCCTCTTCTTAAAAAGGTATCCCAACATATATTGTGGTGGAGACATAGGGACCTACAGAGCAAACGTAGACGCTAATATTTGTACCATTGATTAATCGCCCGGACTGGCAACCCAGAATATATGACCCAATCACAGAATCATTCATCATTTGTTTTACAATAAAGTCTGACAATCTGGAATAATGGAACAATCTGGAATAATAATAAAACACCTCACCAACACCATAGAAAATTCCAATACAGAAAAAGAAAGATAAATCTGACACGACTATTTCGTATCAGAAATATCCCTACCTAGACGTAGACCCCGCCCTGATAAGGATGATACCGAACTCTGCCCTGACCCTAAATTAACCCTGCAATATCCCTATAGGGAAGTAAGGGAAGAAGGCAGAAAGATAGTAGGGTACATGTAGAAAAATGTGAACACATCAGTTAAAAATGATAACACATTGCAAAGATGGCACTCACGGAAAAATACCAAAAAATACCACAAACACCCACGCAAAAAACATTTACGATATAGTTTATAGTTCACAAAAGATATAAATGACACAAGATAGTATATTACTTTGGTAATATGTCTTGTTAAACCGCTGTATGGTCTTGTCCACCGTGCTGCAGTTCTGTTTCAGAGTGTTGGCAATCTTCTTACAGCCTAGGACATCTGTATGTAGAGCATCAATTCTTTTTTTCGGATCCTCAGAGAGTTTTTTGCCATGAGGGGCCATGTTCCATTGACCAGTATGAGAGAGTGTGAGAGCAATAACACCACATCTAAGACTTCTGCTCCCCACTCACACCTGTGACCTTGTAACACTACTTATTCACATGACACCGTGGAGAGAAAATGGCAAATTGGGCACAATTTGTCCATTTTCACCTATACTCACTTTTGTTGTGTTTTATATATTGATGGCTGTGTGTTGAGTTATTTTGAAGGCACACCAAATTTGCACTGTTATGCAAGCTGTACACTGATTACTTTACATTGTGATAAAGTGTTATATCTTCTATGTTGTCCCATGAAAAGATATAGTACAATATTTTCAAAAATGTGAGGGGTGTAGTCACTTTTATGAGGTACCGTAAGTACTGGAAAAGTGAGGATTCTAAAATGTTTGTGTGGTAAATTCTGTAGAAATGAGGCCTTGAGTAGTAATCATGGTGGTCTGGGCCGGATGGAGAACAAAAAAGGAAAGTTAAAAGAGATCACCTGTGAGTCACTGGATGTAACTGCAGTGTAATCACTTATACGTCTACCTGTATACGTAAAGCCTGTGTACAACTGGTAGTCATGTGTGGTGGTCGTATTTGGTCATGGTCTGGCAGTATTATTTGTTTCTTAAGTAGTAATATTATTGGGCCTTGGTATTGTGGGATAACACATTTGGTATATTTGCTACATGTATAGGTGTATGATTTTGTAGCTGTATGACTTATTTATAAGGTATTAGGGGGCATTTACATGGCAAAGGACAAAAGCAGCTCTGTTTTGACCTCAGCGGATCCGTTCATTACAACCAATTTTTAGACTGTTTTTGTCATAAAAACCGGTCTGCTTCTCGGTGTGTTTGGTTTTCGCACTGTTTTTGTCCCGGTTTTCCCCGTGGTTTTTGGACTGTTTTTCAAGCTGAAAAGTGTACTGAGTGCAAAAGTATTCCTGATTGGTGCAAGAAACCATTGGATATTTCTTATCTCCACAATTTAACAATGATGCACAAAGGCCAACTTTTTCACTTTCACTTTAAGCACATGTGCATGTTAACAGCATAAGAATTTGATTAGTTTAGGCTAAAAAGAGGATTTATAGACTCTAGTTCACACTGAAGTGTTTTGCAGGAAATTCCTGTGTTAAAAAAGTGCAAAAGAACCTGCAAAAACACACCCACTATAGGTGGGATAATTCTTCACTTTTTTTTTGCAAAAGCTCAAAAACCGCCCAAAAACCGCATTAAAAACCACGCCAAAATCCAATCACTCACTGTCTGGGCGGTTTACATTGACTCCAATGTTAATTTTCAGTCTGGAAACCAGTCGGAAGAATGAACATGTTCTAAGTTTTTCGGACCGTTGGCGGTATGAAAAAGCGTCTGGCGGAAAATCCGTGCAATGGGGACCGCTGAACTGTTTTTCTATTGAAGTATATGGGGGTTTTCAGATGGTTTTTAAAACCGCAAACTGTCTGAAAAAACGTCCAAAAACCCTTGTTGTGGGGACATGCCCTTACACATTATACATAGATTAGCAATTTTGAAAAAGCAAATTTGTTGGTGCTGATTTTAATTACACAGTGTACTGCTGAGGTGCTTAACAGTATTTATGTGCAATACGTGTAAAATTAGTGACAGGAACATATTTTTTTCTCTGTAAAAATGTATTCTGCGGTTCACAATGTGGCATGAAAAATCCTGTGTGAACCCAGTTTTATTGAGCAGAACTTAACACAGAGGCCCGAGACCCAGATGATTTAGGACTCTAGCAACGCCTCTTCACAGTGTGAATAAGAGCCATGTTTCTACATTACCTAATAATGCCAAAATTATTGATAACTTTCACTTCATCCTTAGTTCTTAAGTGCATTTGTCCATGAGATATCTTTATACTGGACACCAGGCCACTTGGTTAAAATTAACATCTGGCATAAAATAATCTCCCCTTGTCCACTATAACCATTTGACCCAAAAATGTTTAGCCTCCCGTCTTATTCTCACCCTACTGCCTTTATTAATGACTATTTTTACACACTTTGTCCAATCTGCTTCCCAGGCACTTTGTCAATTATTTTACAGTGTGTACAGTAGTTACTGAAAAATATGACGACAATGATTTTACACACCACACAATGAGTGTTGTAATTGATTATTGTTTTAAGTGTATTTTGGCATGTATCTCAGCGCAAAATAAGTGGCAAAATACGTCGTGTGAACATACCCTTAATACTCACCGAACCAAAATATTTAACCTCTTCCTGGTATCTTTCTCTTCTCTTTTCAACATGTCATTATTATGATATTACTAAGTAAATCTCTTGATCTATCCTGCTTAGCTTATTCATGCTTCTCAGATATCTACAAGGATGAGATTCAAGTTTTTTACAAGTTTTTTAATTTCTTAGAAAATTATTAATACTTTACTTTGCACTTACAGTTGATAAGAAAATACAGCATGTTCTAATCCCCGAAGAATTTGGCACTGGGACTAGTGTTGAGCGATTATTATCGACAAAGTTGAAATTGGCATGGTTTTTATGTTGATCGGATTTTTTCGATCACGCGATAATTTAGGTTAAAATCTGCGCATAATGTATTAGTATCGCGCCATTTTCAGTGCTTAATGTCATTTTGGCGGCCAGCAAATCAGCTTACAGAATAGAGCAGGGTGAGCTGGGTGTGCGACGTCATGAATGGGATGTGTATGGTTGCGATTGGCTGGAAAAATCACATGACCTTGTTTTACATAGAACAGCCCTTCCTGTTCATGATCAGTGTGTGTCTGTGTCTCATAAGAGCAGGACGTGTGCTCGGTCTCTGTCAAAACAGCTCAGCAAAACTGTTCAATTTGTTCACACAGACATGTATGCTTTTAGAACTTAGGTAGATTAGAGATTTGCAGATTATAGTTACTTAGGCTGAGAATTTTAAAGGAGCATCTAGCGCTATACAGCCGTGGGAGGGGGTGGCGGGGGCTGCGGGCGAACAGACAGACAGACAGGCTCTTTAAAGGAGAGTGGATATTCTGCAGCCCAGAATGTGTTTAGAGTTTAGACCCTGCATTGCAATGGGTTTTTATTAACACTTTTTGGCCAGTTTTTTGGTGAAATATAACTTGTATGTTGTGCAGCCTGCACTTAAATTTGAATACAGCAATTTTGTAGTCACCGCAGGTGTATTTGATAGGTGCAAAACTCCACTTTTATGATCCGTATACATTTCAGATAGGTGTTTTTTCACTTTGGCGCAGGCCAGCTTTGTCCATAGAGCCACCTTGCACTTAAATTTGAATACAGCAATTTTGTAGTCACCGCAGGTGTATTTGATAGGTGAAAAACTCCACTTTTATTATCCGTATACATTTCAGATAGGTGTTTTTTTTCACTTTGGCGCAGGACAGCTTTGTTCATAGATCCACCTTGCACTTAAATTTGAATATAGCAATTTTGTCGTCACCACAGGTGTATTTGATAGGTGCAAAAAATACCTTTTACTATCTGTATACATTTCAAATAGGTGTTTTTTTCACTTTGGCGCAGGCCAGCTTTGTCCATAGAGCCACCTTGCACTTAAATTTGAATACAGCAATTTTGTAGTCACCGCAGGTGTATTTGATAGGTGCAAAAAATACCTTTTATTATCCGAATAGTTTTTAAATAGCTGTATTGCACGTGGTGCGGCCCTAGTTTTTTCAAATAGCCACGTTGTACGACAATTCTGAGAATTTTTTTTTCTAGCAACTGTTCTCGTTTGTCATTGCTGCAAAAAACACAATTTCTCATCCGTGTAACTTCTGAATAGTTTTATTGGGCTCGTTTAATCTCAGTTTGGCGCAGATAGCGTACTTGTATGATATTTTGTTGAAAACTATCAATTCCTAGTCCTACTGGGCATTAGTAAATCCCTGGGACTGAAAGAAGAACACTGTTGATTTTGTCTTACGGTTCTTCCACCAGACCGCATTTCACAGGTATTCGCAAGAAACATTTCAGTTTCTAATCCTAGTTGGCTGTAGGAAATTAGAGGGATTTGAGAATAGCTGTGATTTGCCGTCTTTTAATAAGAGACTTTCCAAAACTCTTCCATACCTCTTAAATTTTTATCTTTCTGAACATGGAGCGAAATGCAGGTGGTAAGCGAGCAAAGAGGGGGGTAGGACATGGAGGTAGAGGTACGAGAGAAGGTGCTCCTTCCATGCTGGGAAAACAAGCAAGCCTTTGGATCGTCGGTTTGGGGAACCATACCTGCCCTCGCGGGGTTCAGGGCCCCCTGGGGGGGAATCTCAGTAACGAACGGTCCCAAACTGTTTTATGGTTAATGCAAATGCATCCAGCAGTTTTACCTCCCGTCCCCCTAGAAAACGGGCCAAAAATGTCGCATCCATCATCACATCCGTCCAACATGAAGCGAAGGCAGCCCAAATGTAAAACTCGTGTACCCACCATGTGGATAATCCTTTTCTGAAGACCTCTTTGTGACAAAATGGGTTGGGGGGTCAAAGGCTTTTAAAAAATTTTATGTAAAAAATTCTAAAAGACTTCGTGATTATTTTTTCCGTCTTTTTAAGAGATACAACGACCTTCTGAATTTGGGGAAAATCCAAGATTATGGCTGCCTTTAGGGATGTGGAGGCCCTATATAGAATTTCCAACCACGGGGCCCTCCAGGCGGTAAAAATATTTTTTTGCAAATGAGGGGGAAGCATTTTTCAAAATAAAATAGTCTTGAAGTTCCCCGGTTCACACTGACCCAAATTATTTTTTCGGACCCAGGGTCTCCCCCGCTCAGGGGCACGGCTAGGGGGCCCCTCCTCCCACGTATCCCAAATTTTTTCCCCTGGGCTGGTGGGAGCGGGACCGGGTTTGGGGAAAGGAGAGGAATCTCACACAGGGAACATTTTGACGGGGCGATTAAAAATTATTTCTTCGTGCTGTGGCAGGGCACGGGGCGTATTTGGGGGTTTTTATTGAGATACTCAATGTGAATGAAATGGTTTCTAAAATTTTCCCTTTTGAGATTCAAAAAACTGAAATCCTTTTTTGGTGTAAGAATTTTTTTTTTTGGGAAACTTCGGTTATCTCCAAAAAAAAACATCGGGGGGAAAACCGCCGAACAGTCTGTGAGTGGAATTTCTTATCCCCCAGAGAACCCAAAAAAAGGGCATACCAAGGGGGGCAGTACCTGAGGGTAGGAGAAATTTTCAAAAAATCGAGGATTATATAGACAAGCAAAAAGATTTTTTGTAATGGTTTTAGGGTAGAGGATACCCCTTTTGAAGTTTTGAAACCAGCTTTGGGGAAATCCCTCTCATGTGACAGGAATAGCCTTTTTAAAACTCTAAGATTGCCAAGAAAATGAACTGACGCAATTTGAGTAATGGTACCCTTGATATCACATAACGAGATAATAAAGATATTCGAAAACTTTGGGCTACCCTTAAATCAGATGTGATTTGATTGACTGTTTACGGAAAGACCACAAGTAACTTTCAAAAGGGGGTAGATCCGAAGGACAGACTCTTCAAAGCCTTTCCGGGGGAGTCATGAGGGAACGGGTTAAAGGAAGCCTGTGGGTATGTTCAGATGTGGAAATTGTGTTTACTGTAATTTTATGTCAAACAAAGAGATTTGAGAGTATGTACGGGCAAGATCTACAAATCGGGCTTTATGAACTGTCGAAGCAGGGATTAGTTTACCTTGCAATTGAAAAAGGGGGAAAACAATTGGGGGAAAGCCCAAAAGCCCAGAAAAGTTTTCGAAAGGGAACATTTTGGGGACTTTAAAAAATAGACGAAAAAATCCACTTTCAAATTTCTATTGGTTGGCATGAGGGTCTTTCTTCAATTTAACTTTTTTCTGGCATAAAAAGATCAATGAACCCCAAAAAAGGGGACTTGAAAAAAGGGTTTTATATGCAAAAAAACAGAGTGGACTATAGGTGAAATCTCTGAAACGAAGGGCTTAAATGAAGTGATGTATTTTGGATTTTTCATCTAACCATCAAGGACTCACACTTTTTCCAATTTTGGGGGGTTTTTGACAATGGGGAAAAAAAGCCAATGCCCATTTACATCTATTTAATTTTATGGTTAATTTTATGAAAAATTTTTATATTTTATCATTGGATGCCTAGGAAATTTTTTATTTAAATCAAAAGTTAGTAGGAGGTCTGTAAAATTCAAGAGTATGTTGAGGTAACCCGATTATATATGAAGTTATTATTCATTTGATTAATTTGGGAGAAGGAACTGAAAATTTGAATTTTCTTAAAAGGCTGGTTTTAGTTATTTGAGATTTTAAATTAGGGGGAGATTAAATTTTGTGTTAGGCATAAAACCCTGTTGTGAAGGGCTGTTATCCGGAATTGTCTATGCTGTGTCAGGAGTTGCCCCAAAGAACGGTGGTGGCATTTGAGATAAAAATAGATTGTTTTAAAATAAACAAAAGGGACATTTTTTATATTTTAAAAGGGGTTTTTCGGTACCTCTTGTTCTATGTCAATCGGATCGTAGAGAAATGGATTCCCGGCCCCTGGTTTTAAAAAGGTCTGGCATCGGTGGTTTCTGGGTTTACATCTGAGACCCCCCCGCGCAGGCGCAGTGTTGAGAGAATGTGGGCCCCTGCGATTTTAATGACAGTAATGACGCGCAGTCTTTCCCCCCGCATGCGATTTAAGAATGGCGTTCCGTCCGTGGCCGGTAAACTGGTGCGTTTGTCCTCGGCTCGCCAGGAATTACGAGACCCGTAACCCCAGGGGTAAGTGCGTCCTCCACTTTCCTATAAAAGGGGTACAATTTTGCATTTGCCATTTTATCTATTACTGAACAAAAGTATGGGCACCAATGCTTGCAGATTTCCCCCTAAGAACCCCCCCACATCCTTGGGGGGGGGAAACGCGTGGGTAGAGGAGACCCCATCTCCTGTTTGAAAAGGGTCTTATTTAAACAAGAAAAAAGTGATCTCATAAAGGGACTGAAGAGATCTTTTTTCAGCTATGGGTAGGGTCTATGATGTTTCAGATTGAGTTACTTTAAAATCCTTCATTAGGGATGAGACAAGATGTTAATCCTGAGTGTATTACAACCCCTCTATTGTAGAAGGATAAAAATATCGTAACTTAAAAGGGGCTTTTTTTTAAAAGGGGAATTTAAATTGGTGTCTTTTTCATTTCCTGTTGTGTTTTTGCCCTTATAAATGTATCTAGAGTGGAAGGGACTTAGATACTGTAGAGGGAAAATTTAGGTTTTCTTTGGGGTTAGTCTGGAGGGGGGGCCGTCCTTTTTGGGAGATGCCCCTGTTTTTGTTAGGTTTTTTTTGGGAAAAAGATGGGGGATAAAAATTTTGATTTGATATATCTTAGTTGTTTATTAGTGTTTTATTATTTTTTAAAATTTTAAGAGCATTTAATAAAAGGTATATTTTTAGGGAAAGGGTTGTTAAAAAGATTTACAGTGTTTAAAGTATTTATAGGTGCAAAACTCTACTTTTAATACCGTAACTTTTTCGTTAGGTTTTTTTTTCACTTTGGCGCGGCCGCTTTGTTCATGTCCACCTTGATACTTAAATTTGAATACGCAATTTTGTCGTCATCAGGTTATTTGATGGGTGAAAAAAATACCTTTTTTTCTAAATTTCAGATAGGTTTTTTTTCACTTTGGCGCAGGCCGCTTTGTTCATAGATCCACCTTGCATTTAAATTTGAATAAAAGCAATTTTGTCGTCACGAGGTGTATTTGTTGGGGTGCAAAAAAAAACCTTTTTTAAAATCCTTTTAAAATTTTAAATGGTTTTTTTTTCCCCTTTGGGCAGGGGGCCCCCCAAAAGGGGGGGGTTTTTTGGGGGTTTTTTTTTTTTTTTGGGGGTTTTCCTTTGAGCCCCCCTTGACGTAAATTTGAATACAGCAATTTGTCTCACAACGGGGGTTTATTTGATAAGTGCAAAAATACCTTTTTTACCCGTATACTTTCAGTAGGTGTTTTTTTCTTTTTGGCGCAGGCCAGCTTTGTTCAAGAGCCCCCTTGTACAAAATTTGAATACACTTTTTTGATCCCCGGGGGATTTGTAGGTGCAAAACTCCCCTTTTATTATCCGTATGCTTTTCAAAGGTGTTTTTTTCATTTGGGAGACAGCTTTGTTCTTTGATCCCCCTTTGCACAAAAATTAATCAGCAATTTTGTCGTCCCCGCAGGTGTTTTTGTTTGGGTGAAAAAAAACCTTTTTTTTCCGTATACATTTCAATAGGGTTTTTTCACTTTGGCGCGGCCCAGTTGCCATGAGCCCCCTTTGCACCAAAATTAAATCAGCAATTTTTTGTCACCGAGGTGTTTTGATGGGTGCAAAAAAATCCTTTTTTACCCGAATATTTTTAAAATGCTGTATTGCACGTGTGCGGCCCTGTTTTTTCAAATAGCCACGTTGTACGACTTCGGGAAAATTTTTTTTTTTAGAAAACTGTTCTGTTTGCTTGCTGCAAAAAACACTTTTTCTCACCCGGTAACTTTGAATTTTTTTTGGCTGTTTAATTCTTTTTGGGCAGATAGGCCTTGTATTTTATTTTTTTGAAAACTATCAAATTCCAGTTCTATGGGGATTTTGAAAACCCCGGGCTAAGGGGAACACTGTTGATTTTGTTTTCGGTTTTTTTCCCCCCAACCCCTTTTTCCCGGATTTTTAAAAAATTTTCGGTTTTAAAAAAGGGTTGGAAAAAGAGGGATTTTGGTTTTTATTGGTTTTTAAAAAAACTTCCAAAAATTTTTTATTCTAAATTTTTTCTTTTTAAAGGGGGAAAGAAAGGGGGGGAAAAGAAGGGGGAGGCATAGGGGGGACAAAAAAAAGGGTCTTCCCGTTGGCGAAAAAAAAAGCCTTATCGTGGTTTTAGGGCGGGCCCGTATCCCGGGGGGGACCTTTAATTTTGCCAGGTGCCTGCTTCGGGTTTACCCTGCTCCGTCACCCCTTGTTCCCCCCGTCACGGCCCAATGCGACACCAAAGTCCATCCCTGAACAACCCGGGAAAATTTAATGTTTTAAACCCCCCTTTATAATCCTTTTTTAAGCCCCTTTTACAAAATCGGGGGGGGGAAAAAGTAAAGTTCCGAGGCCAAAGGGGATGAAGGGAACCCCGGGTTTTTTGGCCCCAAGGGGGGGGAAGCCCGGTTTTTCCCGGGAAAAAAACCGGGGGGTCGGAAGGCCGCATGTTTGTTGTAGCCCCATCCGGATCAAAGTGCCCAAACATTGTTGAGATTTATAAGAACCCGCGGTAAACGTGGTTTTCCAGTTTGTTCGCCCTTATAGGGGGAGGGGGCGGGGGGTGTGAGTGGGCCCCACCCAAAAAAGGGGGAAACGTCCGATCCGCAAAAATCCGGGCACCGGGCCAAAACCCCCCCTCTAAAAATTTTTAAACGTTTTCTGCCTTTTTTCGGAAAAGTATCGTAGAAAAATGGTTTTAACCGCCAAAACCCTTAAAAACCTGGAAAGTTATGGGGACTGGGGGAAACCCCGGTTTGGGGGGGGGGCCCCCCCCCCAACTCGGGGGGGCCCCCCTCAAACCCCAGGGGGGTTTTAGGGCCTTTCCCCCAATCCCTTTTGGACCTCCCCAAAAAAACGGGGAAATTAACGCGGGGGGACCTCCCAAACATTTTGGGGGTTTTGGCCCCGCAAAGGACCCCGCGGGCGGGTTAAAACCTTTGACGGTTTTTGAAGGAAAAATTCCCCCCCCAAACAGGCTGGGGTCCCTTTCCGGTTTTCCTTTAAATTTGGGCTCCTTTTAAAGAGTCCCGGGGCTGGACTGCCCAAAACCAGGTTGGAGTTTATTCCGCCCCTGCCCTGCCCCCCGTCTATTTGGGGGTCGTGTCCCCCCACCGTTCGGAAAGTCAACACACCGGGGGAAATTTCCCCCCCCCAAGCCCAAAATTGTGGGAGCATGTGAAGGGTGAAGTCCTGGTGGCGGGGTCACCCCCGGGGGGTTTAAAACCCAAAGGGGTGGTGGGGGCTTCCCATCCCTTGGGCCCTTTTTAAAAAAAAGCCCCAAAAAAGGGAACCGGGGAAAGCCGTCAAACAAGAGATTTTGGTTTTTTGCGGAAGACGTTTGGCCCTTTAAAACTTGGGCCCGCCCGGGGAGGGAACGGCAAATCGGCCAAACCTTTTCCCCCGCAATCCCGCCCGGTTCACAAAATTTTTGGGCTTTTTAGAATTTTGGGGTCCGGGGTATGCGGGGGGGGGCCTCAGTCTAGGGGCACTTTTGGGGAATCGGGGTTTTTAACGGGCCGGGGCGGGGTGGGGTTTTTTGGCAAAACGTTCCACGGCCCCCCCTGAAAAGGGGGTGAATTTCAGGGGGAAATGAGGAAAACCCGTTTTCAGGGGCCCCCACACCAAGGCTTTGGGGGAAAGGGTCATCCCGGTGTTGGGGGCCCCCTTTTCCCGTGGGGCTTTAAACCATCCTGCCAGTTAGGGGGCCCCCCTTTGGTCCCCCGGACAAACCCTCAGCACTTTTTCCAAATTGAATTTAAAAACGGAAAAAAAGCCGCGAGAAACAAGGGCACCGTTTCGGCTTCCTTCTTCAAAACAGGGGAAAAATTTTCCATTAACAAGCAATTGCAATGGCCGGGGAGGCAAGTGCAACCCTGGGGCCTCGCTCTTTTTTTCCCCCACCCGCTGTTCGGGCCAAAAACCCAAGAAAGTTTTCCGGGCACGAAATTTTTGCGCCCCCCCGGGTTTTTTTGGGTGTTTTGGCCCAGATTTTGGGATCCCTGGAGGGCCCGAGGCTGTCGATCCTAAATTTTTGGTTTCCGAGCCCTTTTTTCAGCGGACCTTTGCATTAGGGTAATTACAACAAACGTTGGCCCTTTTCCGAAAAGGTACAAAATTTAGATTTCCTTCCCCCTTTTGGGGTTCCCCAAAAGGGGAAACCCCCTTGTTGGGGCACTTTTCCTTTCCCTTCAAAACAAAATGTCCTTTTAAAAGTTTTTAAAAAGTAACTTTGCAAATTTTTCCACAAAAAGCCGTTTTTGGGGTTTCTTGGAACTTAAAACCCAAAATTAAAGCAAAGGGAACATTTAAATCACAACTTTAGAAATTTTTTTCTGTTTTGGGTTTAGGTTTTTGTGTGGTTCCAATCTATTTTTTAAAGGGAAAGGGCCAAGGGCCTTTCCCCCCTAAAATTTTCCTGGCCCAGAAACATTTTTTTAATTTTTGGGGTTGCGCGAAATTTTTAGCAAAATCGTCCAAATTAAAAATTTTTTGGTTTCTAAAGAAATTTTTTTTTTTAAATTGTTAAAAGTGGTAAAGGGGAGTTTTGAATTTTTGGGGTTTTCTTAAATCCCTAAACCAAAATCTTTTTAAAAAATGTTTTTTTAAAAGACAAATTTTCTTTCCCAATTTTTTAAAAATCCAAAAAGGATGTTTTGGTTTTTTGGGGGTTTTTGGGGGAAAAGAAAAGGTTATTCAAAAAAAGGGGTTTTTAACAGACATTTGTTCTTCACAATTGTCAAAGTGGCTCAAGGGTGATGGTGCTGTCAAAACAGGATTAGCTAGGAACCCCTGTTAATGGACACATATTGCTAAATGACTTGTTTTTGCAAGATCTTTAAAATAGATAGTAATCCCTTGTAGTGAGACAACCATTTAATACAATTAAAAAAAAAGAGAAACAAAGACGTGGTGGGATTCCATCCTATTTAAAATGTGTTTTCTAAAATTTAAAACTACTAAAAAACTGGCATTTTACAAAATAGCTGATACAAATATTTCCTCTGAATTGTAAAAGGGGAGGTAGGTACAGGAAGACTTGAACAGATGTAGGTTACCCAGGACAGGTCTAGTCAATGTCCAGTTCAAAAAAATTGGTGGTTAAAAGACTCCTTTTCCCCAGCACTTTTTTAATCTGGGGGTTTCAGAACAGGTTTAATGGTTATATGCGGTACAGGACAGATATAGTTAATGTCCAGTTCAACTAAAATGGTGGTTAAAAGACTCCTATTTTCCGGGACTTTTTAAATCTGGGGTCATGCAGGTTTGGGGCTCATGCTGTGGCCCAGGACAGGTATAGTCAATGTCCGTTCAAACTTAAATGGTGGTTCAAAAACTCCTTTTCCCGGCACTTTTTAATCTGTTGGTCAGACAGGTTTAATGGTCATACTGTGGTACAGAACAGGTATAGTCAATGTCCAGTTCAACTAAAATGGTGGTTCAAAGACTCCTTTTTCTGGCACTTTTTAAATCTGGTGGTCAGCATTTTGGTTTCGTTTTTTTTTTTTTTTTTGGGCTCATTTCTGGCCCAGGAAAAGGTTAGTCAACTTTTTTTCTTTGGCTTTTATAACCTAAGTGTGTTGCCCAAGATGTAGCACGTATCCATTTGACTGTTGTGGATGTTAATTCCAGCTTCTCCAGCCCTGTTTGGGTGTAAGAATGAAGGTGTTGTTCCTCTCTAATAGACTTTAATGGTCATTGGCGATAATCTATTATCGACTATCGGAAATCGTCTTGATAATTGCCGATATCGACTATCGACCCGATAACGATAGTCGACATAATCGCTCATCACTAACTGGGACGTCTTCGGGGATTAGGACATAACTGCGCATGACCGGAAATGTGAGTGTGGTTTCTATGACATCGGAACGAGACAGACGTATGCGCAGTGTACTGAGTAGGACGTCGAACATGCTGGCGCGCTTGATGGGAGCCTTCCACTATAAAAAGAGGTATTATGCATGTGAGTATGGTGTCTTTCATCTGGACATGTAGCAGGAACATTGCTGCTGCTCTTTTCTCTTATTGGGGCATACCTATATTCTCCTGATGAACCCTGGTACGGATTACATGGGGAAACACGTCGGGAAAATAGGAACTCCTGAGGAATTTGTTAAAGGTCGTATGTGACTTTTTTGATCAATGATGTATGACGTTTGTCTATTTGACCTTTAATATGTAAAATTTATATATGATCATCTGGAATAATTAATTTTTTTAATTTGATTTATATTATGGCATAGTGGTTGTGGTTTCATTTGGACTATGACTGTCGGATTTTGGTTGAATTGTCATATATTTTGACTATTATCCCTATACATTATCTTTTTGATCAATTATCTTAGTAAAGGGATTGAATAGAATAGTAATAGGGCAAGCTTTCATTGGTGGGGCCAACCCTTTTGGGACGATTACCCTACCTAAATCAGGTATATTGTAGGGCATACTTCAGGGACAGTCATTATACCACTTTTTCATTATGTGCTGACAGTGGTGATTTCTGCTGCATATGAAAGCTTCTTTCAAGTGATTTTTATTTTATATGGTGGACTAAATAAAAGTTATGTTTTAGATGTAGAGTTTTTTGAAGGTTTAAACGGCAGTGATTTTTTGGTTCTAAAACCCCTGGTGATTAATATAAGTATTTGTGTCAGTAACTTTTTTTTTTTAATACTGACTCTCAGATTGTAATGATGAGTAAGCTCCAAACAATGTAGGCAAGCACAAATGAGAAATATGGTTAGCAGACACAGCTATGGTTACACAGGCATGACACAAATTAGAAACTGCAGAGAAAAATATTCTACAAATTGAATAGAAAAAGCAATACGAACTTTCTCAAATCCAAACATTAACTGCAAATTATCCCTTTTGTAAAAACAAGAAAAAACCTAATAGACTCATGTGAAGTGCAGATCTAATTTGATGGAGTGGCTATTCATCTCCATGTTGTATGGCCAAATATTAGCGAAACATGGTACAGAGGGTTTTTAAAACTTAGAAGTTGTGTGGAGCGCAGAGACCATAATAAAGAAACACAATGAGAAATGCTTGGGGAAAGCAATTCTGTGCTCTGGGGCCTATCGTACTAACTCAATGGCTTTTCAGATGTTAAGTTTTGTGTAGTGCTGGTTGGAAAGGCTCTATCCATTTAGTAAAATACAGAGCCTGACCTTTGTAGCTCTAATCCCCAGCAGAACCTTCTTTAACTTTCTACAAATAGTACAAAGTGGTCTATAATATATGTCTACAATAACCAGGTAAAAAGATGTTTAGATGGCTGGAATCTTCCAAGTTTTAAAATAGCCAGATAAAAAATACAGGGTAAACAATATTTTATATCTAAGATCTCCACTCTGTATTTTTTTTTTTTTCTAATTCAAACATTTTTATTTGAACAATGATAACATGAGAGTACAAGGTCACTTGTTGCAACAAGTCATCAGATTGCAGTAATACAGCAAAGTAAGGAGAGGGTACAGAGTACATATTTTTCCCCTTACCCCTATCCCAACCCGTGAACAAAAGCAGATACAAGTGATAGATTGAAACACTGCAAAGTGGTTTATATCCTAGGCAACCTGCAATAAGTGAGGAGGTGTTATTTAAGCTTCTCATGAGCGCATCCGTTGCCTGAAAGACAAGTAGATGACCTCTTATACAAGCATTAAAGGATAACAGGGAAGTAAAAAGAAAAGGAGGCAAAAGAAATGGGGACATAAAATAACCCAAAAAAAACTAGGGTACCGATTAGAACAGCTGGCTCGGCGGGCGCCCCCCACTTCGCTTGAATAAGAGAGAAATTGCACAAGGCCCTCCATATCCCCCACTCATTCCTCACTCCCTCCAAGGTGTCCCCCTCCTACGCTGTGGACGAATTACCTTAGGATGGGACAGATAACGGTACGATCCACAAAAGGAAATCCATCTCCCAGAAACACAGATATTGGCCTTTAGCACTGAAGGGGAGTCTGATCTTGAATTCTCCAGGACCGTGAAGGGCATGGCACCTCCCGGATCCAGTCCGATATAGTTGGACTGGCAGTAGAGAGCCAGAGTCTAGGGATGAGTATCTGGCAGCAAGAATCAGGAACATCACCAGATGTGACTTAAGTAAAGCGATGGGTTAGAGAGGATATCAAAAACAGCGGAGGCACCAGTGCTGGGGTCACCCGGGAGGCTGATCCCGTATGTGTTGGATTTAAGTCAGAACCCCAACAGAAAGGGTTGTGAACGGGGCAGCTCCACCAGATATGGGTCATAGTACCCCTTTCCTTCACATCTCCAGCAGATGCATGGATATGGACCAGGGAGAAGTGGTTAAGAAGCGCTTGTCACCCGGGGTGGCGTGGGTACGAGTACCATTTGTAACTATTTTATAGTTGAAGCTTCGTGGGCCCTGGAAGACACCGAGGAATCTGTGGTCAACTGAAAGGCTTAGGACCATACGTCCTCCTGAACAGAGAACGGTGCCGAGTACCTTCTCCAAACCGTGCTGAGAAAAGGCACTTGGTCGCAGGCACGAGAGGTGAGGATAAAGGGCCTATACAGGCCGAGGAGCCTTTCTTTCTGAGTATCTACCGATTTGCAACCACAGCTCAAAGGTTGGTAAAGGGGTCTATGCACAAGAAACGTTACGCTTCCATCTAGCATATAGGCTGCGCAGCTGGTAATAGTGAAACCTTTGCAAAGATCGTCGGGTTCCGTCGGCGCCCAACAGGCTGTTATAAATCTCAAGTGTCTCTGTTCTCAGGACACCTGGTTGTCAGTACCGAGCGGCACCCGTGTCCGGACCCCAGTAACCGAACCAGTGCTGGAGTGAGAGAGCTAGGGACATAAGGGTTACCAAGCACTGGGGTGCAAGGGCCCCCGCCATGTCAAACAGGCCCATCCTAGAGGCATAGACATGTACTATTAGGACAGGGTCTGGGCAATTCAAAGGACAGCGTGGCTATCATACAAAGAGGTTAGTACTGAGTGTGGGCAGCCATGGCAAAGCCGCGGTCGGGGGGCCCCCCATATATTACAGTGTCTCCAGACACACCCAGAGTTTAAGAAGTGCATCCCTTGAAAGAGTCCAGGTCTCACCCTACCGCAGCCAAATTAATAGGCTTGAAAGTTTAGCAATGAGAGTCCCCCTCTTTTTTGGGCCTAGTAAGGGCGGTGGACTCCGCTATTTCTGGTTTACCCCTTGCCATACAAAATCGTGTTTGAGACTATCTTCATAGGTCCTTAAAAAAGGATCTAGGGGAGAGGAATGGGGGGAAGTGCTGGAACAGGTACAATTCAGTTTGGGACAAGGTGATCATCTTCAGGATATTTATACGCCCAATCCATGAAAAATCTTTGTTATACCATTTTAGTAAATCCTGGTTTAATCCTGGAAAGGGAGGGGCGAAATTAAGATCAAAGATTTTATCCGGGTTTGAGGGATTTATGATCCCCCAAGTAAATTGAAAGAGAAGATTCATCCTTTAAGAAGGGGAGAAGGTAGTTCCCATCAATTCATGTCGGATCGTGGAAAATTTGAAAGCCATAGCATTGCTCTTTGAATGTTTTATTCTTATGGTTGCTGTGCAGGCTATATTCGGTCCAATATTCTCTATTACCCTCGGGAAAGGGAGGAAAGTGGCGGTCCCCCAGATAGAGAGTAAGTTGTAGCTAAAGCGAGCATTTGAACTGATGCTCACGAAAACCCGTTCGTATTCCCCTCCACCCGAGGATTCATTAGAAGTGCCCTCAGCAGGTGCTCCATAGCCAAAATATACAGGATGGGGAGGAGAGGGGGCATCCCTGCCTAGGTGCCAATTTCCGATTGCAAAGGGACAGTGGACAAAGTTCCATTAATCCTGATTTGAGACTGGGGTGAAGTATTAAGGCCTTACCCTTTCAGCATAAATCGGACCAAACCCCAGTGACTCTAACACTACGCTCAAAATGGCCATGCCCACTATATCAAAGGCCATCTCCGCGTCCAGGGACAGGAGAAAGAAGGCCACGGGGTTTTTTGAGGCGAACCTGATGAAATCGAATAACGTCTTAATGTGTTGTCCCTCGCCTCCCTGGCCGGGCACGAATCCCACTGATTCCGGGTGGATGATTGTAGAGAGGAAAGGGTTGAGTTCTGAGCGGCAGTAACTTAGCGAAAATCTTTTGCATCTGTATTGATGAAGCGAATATGGGGCGGGGTCATTCTGGCACTGAGATGGGTCCTTTCCCGCCTTTGGGATCACCACAATATGGGCACTCAGAAAGGGGCCCGGATCAAAGGGGGATCCCATGGAGACATGTTAAATGCCGGAGGAGGGGCTGAGACATGTTCTGAAAGAGGGGTTTTGTAGAGAAATGAGCCGTAACCGTCGGTCATGGGGCTCTTGCAAGAGTGAAGAATTTAATGGCTGCAGCCAACTCCACTGGGACAAAAGCTCTTGCCAGGGAAAGCGTGGGACAATGAACAGGGAGAGGGAGGAAGTGACGTTTTCGCAAGTACTCGCGGAGTGACTCCCCCGTGCTTCGCCTCGGGGGGTTATAGAGCTGAGTATAGTAGTCCTGAAAGACCTTCAAAAATGTCGTCCGTTTTATGTGCCACACGAGACCTCCCGGGTGTCTTAATGGAGGGGAACAATAGGGCGTGCTCTCTTATCCTAAGTGCCCGGGCCAAGAACTTGCACGTTGTTTACACCAGAAAAACAGAACGAGCTGGAGCATAACTGTCTGTACTTTTATGCCTATGATCCTTAAGGTGGAGAATGTCATTGACGTGTATGAATCACGGGATCTCAAATCCGTCTTCCAGGACCCGATGTCTTATGAGTTGCTCAGTGCGGTTAAACGCGTCAATAGTGAGCTGACATTAGCGTCAGCTTCCCTCTTGAGGCGTGCCCCGTGCTTGACTAAGGTACCTCTGAGAGTGCATTTCAGCGCCTCCCATTGGACCTGTGGGGAGGAGGGATCATCTGCATGTACCGATACAAATGTGTCCGATACAAACGTTGCACGGTCTGGAGACATAGGGACGTACGACCAGAAGTATTCAATTCAATTTCCAATTGATGACCTGGTCTGGTGTGTTGAGTGAGACTAATATCACAGTGTTCTGGGGCATGGTCCGGTGGAGAGAATGCTGCCCCCCGAGGCCGACGCACCACCCAAAGAAGGAAGGAGTGCTTCGGGGAAAGGATATAATATATGCGAGTTGTAAGAGTTGTGAGGGAGGTGTAGTAGAAGGTTGTAGTTCCCGCTCTTGGGGGTGCAACAGCCTCCAAAACATTATTAGCTGCATGTCAATGGAGCAACGTTGTCACCCTATTATGCGGTGTGGTTGTGAGGGCACCGCAAATGAGCACCTGATGAAGGTTGTCCAAGGTCGGGTTAAGAGCCCAGATTTAAATTATCTTTCCCCTCCCAGTATAATCTGTCCCTGGGCAAAATCGCAGTAGTTGCATCCAAGGGTTTTGGCGGGAGAGGAAACGTCAATTGGCCTGAATTTGGCCATGTATTATTGTTTTGCCAATGTGTAGGTCTAACCTTGGGAGAGATATGGTGCAAAACAAGGCCTTGGCATCCTCATCCGATAGGTGTCTACACCGTAACAGGAAAGCGATTTGTGAAGGAAGATTTGCCACTCCCTTGACTTTGGCTGAAGAGCTACTGTAGTGGCCACCAGAAAGGAAAATACTTGTTACGATAAGATTGAATTTGCGAGGAAAGAAGATGGGTTTCCTGGAGGAAGACAATTTGAGATCTCTGTTTATGGAGGTGAAAGAGGACCTGTGATCTTTTATCGGGGACGTTAAATGCCTTGACGTTAAGGGGGTAAGGCGTAAATTCGGCCCATGTAGATTTCGATAGAGGGTGGCATAAGTCAAAACGTTCCCCGCTATGAAATACGGTTAGTAGCGGCACTCCGCCAAGGCCAATGTCGAGAGAAGCTACGGGTACTCAACAGTCAAGAAACATTAAATATCAAAAACAAAAGCCTAACAGAACCAGGCCAATACACTCACAACATCTTATATGTAACTGCCTTAACCCCTTGAATATTACAAAGGGTCTACCCTAATCGGGGGTTTCGCCCAGGTGCTAACCAAGGAGAGCCAAGGCAGAAGCGTACCAGGGGGGGAACAGGAGAGCTACCTCTACGCAGAGGAGCGCAGAAAGCCACCCCCCAGAGACCTCCCCTCAATCAGATTCAGGCAAGAGCGTCCCCCCTGACCTCCCACCAGAGGATAGGGATAGGGGGAGGTAGTCGGAGATGGGTATGGGGGACAGGATTAAGGAAAGGGGGGGAGGATCCGGAAGGGGCGATCCTGCCCCACTCTCAGGTCCATAGGTCAAGTGAGAACTGAGTAATACTATAACATATAGATATATAAAAGAGTACACGACACCACCATTGACTGAAAGGGTCTCCTCCATCTCCGCAGGCAGCCAAGGTCAACTCGTCCCAAGGAAAACTTGGACCAGGGACGGCTGTCCCAAAAAAGAAGAGGTGGTAAGTAACCATAAATGCGGGCACCAGGATCAGGAAGACCCTGGGACCCATATCCCCCAGAAACAGGGGAGACCCAATCAGTGGAAGGACTCAAGGGCAAATACCTCAAGAAATTAAAACTATTGACTTGGTCATGGAGCCCAAGGTCCCTCAGCGATGCGTCTCGTCTTGCAGCTGATTGTCTGGGCTACATCGGCGGCGCCGGGATCTCTGTGGCTGAGAGGGCACCTGATGTTGCCTAATCGTTTGGTTATCCGCAGGCTTGAGGCAGTTCGGTAGGAAGAAGGAGGTCCATGGAGATGGCTGAGGCCAATTGGAGGGTCATCTCGGCAATTGCAGAGTCGAAAAATAAAGAGGGCAGGTCCTCCACGGAGCGGAATGATGAGCATCCTGTCCAGGTGCCTAACCTGCCAATGAGAAGGGGAGATCCCACCTGTAGACTATATTTCTTGGACTGAAGAACGCCAGAAGGCGGTTTTAAGCGACCGCTATCTTGAGCAGGTGCGCCGGGACAGAATCAGGAAGCAAGTGCAAAGATACCCTCAAACTCTATCCATGAATCAATCGGGCCTTGCGCATTATGTTCTCTTTGATCGTTAAAATGGTTTGTGAACCTGCAAAAATAACGTCCCGAGGGCGGGTTGGGTCAGTGCTCTGCGGACGTAGTGCTCTGTGAGCTGTGTCGAACTCCAGGAAGGTTTCTTCTGGACGTCCAAGGATGAAGTTAAACAACCTAGTTAAGGTGAAGGTGAGTTCGCCCTGCTTGACAGATTCCGGCAGAGCCACCGCCAGCCTGGACATGTTGCGTCAGGCTGCGGGTTTTTCCAGGGTCATCCATATGCGAGGTAACTCCATTCAAAAGAGAGGAACGAAAGCGCGGTGGGGTGGCACCGGTATACGTCTCTGTAGTCCTATTTATTTTATAGAATAGTGTCCATTTAATGAAGACAGGTGGGATCCTCAGTTTAAAAAAGAAAGTAGCCACAATGAAATTTCAAATTTCAGAAAGAGTATTTCGGACTCAACCAACTTCTTTCTGCAAAAAATCCTTGTATTGGAACATAAAATCAGGGAATCGGCACAGATCACAAACACAGCCAACAGCCGTTTCACGTCCTCCGACGCTTTCTCCTGAAGATTGACATATGCGAGGTAAGTTGAAGATGTTGTGCAGACTGTCCCGATATTGAAGATTGGAGAGAAGATATAAGAGGGCGGTTCGTTGATTCTGGAGCTTTTTCAAGTTGGTGAACTCAAATTGTAGATCTGCACATTGGGCCTGGAGCCAGGACGTAAGCTCTGTCTCCAGGATTGTTTGTTTATCGTTGCCAAATGACTTAGTCTTGTTTAGACGGCCAAAAAAAAAAAGAAAGGAAGGGCGCGCAGCTCGGGGTGAGCTCCAGTGCAAAGCGCAGCATCCTAAGGCGGTTTAAGGGATTCCTGGTGACTGGGTCTGGAGCAGGGTCCGAGGGACCCGAAGAGGGGATGGTACGGGGATGGATTACGCGTCCTGGCGGTTGGGGCTGTTTCCCCTCGTGGGAAGAGTTAGGGCTGGACGCCCCACGTCGCCTGGGGTCTTGTGTTGGACTGTCGGGATCGGAGTACAGGGGGACACCGCCCGGGGGGCCCCAAACGGGTGTCAGAAACAGCAGGGAGGGGCCCGTATAAACAAGGGCCCAGAGGCGTAGAAAGTTTGTGCAATCCAGCACCTCCTTCCCCAGAAGCCCGCCACTCCGCCCCCAAGCCACGTCGAGGTGACCCACCAAAGCCTGCACCTATGCTAGAATTTCTTGTGAAGGGGGACTGGAGATGGACAAAAGTTAGAGTCCTTATTAACTGGCATGGGCTTACCTGGCCTGTATAGGGTGTGTATATTCCTTCTGAGAACGAGAGTCCGCCGCACCGGCCTCCCCAGCTCCTTCATGCGGCATATGAGCTAGATGAGATTTCCCCTGAGAGGGCGCCCGTCCCTTTGGGCCAGAGAGTAGTAGGGTGGGCTGACGGCCTTGTGGGCTTTTCCCTGGGTGACAGGGAAGGTCCCGGAGCGCCGGTCCCCATTGACTGATGGTGCCTTGCACAGCCAGATGCTCAAGGTCCTGCGCTGTTTTCCGCATCCCGCAGGCCCTCAAGCTGCCCCCAATTATGCGAGCAGCCACTCAGGGGGGAGTGTGAGTCCCCGGTCCACCTGCAGGGCAGCAGGGCAGAGATTGAGAGGAATTGAGAGGGCCAGCTATGCGGCCTCCGGCGTGTCACCGCAGGGTCATGCGGCACTCTGGGGTCAGCAGGCTTCTCCGTGCCCGTGGGAAGGCAACTTCCCCTCCTGCACTGACCTGGTATATGCGCGGTCTCAGAAGTGGTCTTCATCGCGGCCTGTGCAGCTCCGCTGGTGTCCGGCGGCAGAGGTCAGTGCCTCCGGTCCCTGGATGCAGGCCCGTCAGCCCCAACTTCCGAGGCGCTCCGGTCCCCTCCAGATAAGCGGGCGACCAGGTCGCCGCGGCCGCCTGCAGAGGGCTTCGCTCCCGGTGGTGCTGCTGGGGTTTGGAGCTGGAAGGCTCGGCGTGTTCTCCTGGCCGAAGGAAAAGTCACAAGATCGGCGACGGCTCTGCTCTGCCTGGCGGGGAAGGAGACCAGTATCTGCAGGTGCTGCCGGGGGCAAAATATGTTCGATATGGAGAGCACCGCAGGGTCCTGGGACGATCCGGGCGCAGTGAGGTAGTCTTCTTATTGCGATCTTTGCCATTTTGAGGGACCTAGAAGATATTTGAATGAGGGGTATCTGGAGGAGCTCCCGTCCCGCACGTCCTCCACACCTCCATGGCTGGCCACGCCCCCCCTCCACTCTGTATTTTATCATTTTAATTCACACAGTTTTTGAATTACACAAAAGGCTATCTATTTATCATGTCTGTATCTACAAAGGTTTATACACTACTCACAAAAAGTTAGGGATATTTAGCTTTTGGGTGAAATTTCATGATGAACGTAAAATTTCTGAAATGCTTTTTAACCACTTACCGTCCGGAGCCAGTTTTGGACCTCCTGACAGGAAGAGCCCTATTTTTTGAATCGTCATGTGCTCACTTTATGTCTCGAGAATTACTTTTTGACCACTTTAACCTATCCATGTGATTCAGAGATTGTTTTTCTCGTGGACACATTGTTGCTATATGATTAGTAAGAAATTTTTGTCCAATAATGATTTTTTATTTGTGAATAAAATTATCAAATTATGGTGAAAAAATGTGAAAATTTTACCCAATTCTCAAAATTCAATAAAATTTCTCTGCATGTAAGACAATTTAGTTTATTCCACTCAAATAGTTTATAACTAGCATATACCATATGTCTGTAGGTTTGGCATCATTTTTGTTTTTAAATGTCTTTTTTTTTTTTATACGACATTTAGGGGGGCTTATAAATTTAGTAGTTATTTTCAAATTTTCAAGAAAAATTTGCAATTATACATATTTTTTAGGGGACCAGTCCGGTTCACTAACCTGACTTTGATTGACCTGTCTGTTAGTACCCCCATAAATGACATCATCTAAGGAAAACTACAACCCCTTTAAAAGTATTCAAAACAGCTTTTAGGAAGAAGAAAGTTTATTAACCCATTAGGTGTTTCACAAATTAAGGAAAAGTTGGAAGGTGGAAATTTATAAAATTTATTTTTTTGCAGATTTTCATATTTATGCTTTTATGACAAGAATACGGTAATTGTGATCAGGGAAATGCTAAATTAATATTGATTCCCCAGATTCTGCCGTTTTCAGAGATATCCCATATGTGGCCCTAGTGCATTATTTGGCTAACCACAAGCCCCAGAATAGGAAGGAGCACCTAATGGACCTCTGGGGCCCTTTTTTCATTACAATTTTATTTAGGGGCCACATTTCAGGTTTGCGGGACACCCTCCTAAGGTTCCAAAAACGTAATTAAATAACCCTAAAAAGGAACCCATAAATTGGGAAAACTACCACCCCTTACGGGATTATATCCAGAGGTTTTGTAGTGAGTAAAATTCTATCCACAGGCGTTTCACAAAATTTTTTTAGCGTGTCGGCTCTGGAAAATAAAAAAATATAAAATTTTTTCCAATAATCTGCAATTTTAGCTGAAAAATGTTTAATTTTTACAAGGAATCTTGGAAAAAAAGCACAAAAATGTGGTACGCAATTCATTCCAAGTTCGGCATACCCTACATGTGGGTGTATTGTGTAAACTGCGTTTGGGCGCATGGCAGAGGGGGGTTACAAGGGGGGAGTGCTACTTTGGCTTTTGTGCGCACAGATATTGGTGGGACCATGTATCGCATCTTCAAAGCCCCCAAAGTACTAGACAGGGTGAAAACTTCCGAAGTTGCTCATTTTGGATCAACGCCCTCAGGGATCTCACATAAGGGTGTATTGTGCATTTTGGGTGCACAGGTATTCCGTAGTTTTTTTCTCACGTAGCATTGGGCCATGGAAATGGAGGGGGGGGAAACGCGTCCGCCATTGTTTTTGGGCTTCAATTTTTACCAAGTATTCGCCTATCGGGATAAATGACGGGATAACTTTACTATGGGGGTCGGTACAATTACAATGATATAAATTTTATATAGTTTTTTATGTTTTTTTACTTTACACAATAGAAGCGGATAGTTGTTTTATAAAAAGTTTGCGTTTTTTAAGTTGTCGTTATTCTGAAAGCCATAGGCCTTTCTTAATTTTTTGCATATGGTGCGCTTGTGGGCTTGTTTTTTTACGAGATGGAGTTGATGTTTTTATTGTTACCATTACGGGGGGCATATGATGCTATGATCACTTTTTATTAAGGTTTTGTGAGCATTTTGTACAAAAACAGCAATCTGGTAGTGTTTTATTATTTTTTACAGCGGTCACTGTGCGGTATAAATGACATGCTAGTGTTACTAAGCCGGTTGATACAATTACAGCGCGATTTACCAATTTGTTATTTGTTAGTGTTGTTTATGCTTTTACACAATTAAAAACACATTTATTGAAAAGGAAAACAACACATTTTTGCATCCACCGCACTGTCTGAGAGGCCAAACTTTTTTATTTTTCGTGTTTATGGAGCTGTTATAGGGGAATTTTGTTTTGCGGGATGAGTTGAGTTTTTATTGGTAATATTTTTGGGGGGGGGACAGACTTTTTGATCGCTTTTTAATCTGTTTTTTTGGAAAGGTAGGGTGACGAAAATACTGCAATCCTAGCAGTGTTTTTATTTTTATTTTTAATATGCGTTCACGTGCAGTATCCGTGACAAGTTAGTTTTTAATCTGTGGGTTGAGACGATTACGGTCGATACCAATTTATGTAGTTTTTTTATTTGAAAGCACAATTTTTTTGAAAAAAAAAAAGTGTTTTTATTGTGTAAAACAATATTTATGCATCGCTATCTTCTAATAGCCAGAACTTTTTAATTTATACGTATACAGAGCTGTGTAAGGACTTTTTTTTTGCGGGATGAAATGACGTTTTAATTGGCATCACGTTGATGTTGATATGAGTTATTGATGACTTTTTACTCCATTTTATGTGCTGCAGGGATCAACAAAAATCGTCATTCTGTGGACTGTTTTTTGGAGGTTTTTTTTTTATACGGCGTTCACCGTACGGGTTTATTTAACATGACAGATTTATAGGTGGGTGTACGCACGCGGCGATTACCAAATATGGGTACTTTATTTATTTTTGATCTTTTTTAAGGGCGGATTGGTCGTTTGTGTTAAAGGGGGAGGACAAAAGGGCGATGTACGTGTTTTTATTTTAATCTTTTGTGTTTGTGTTTTACTTTTATCACTTTTTTTAAACTTTTTCATACTTTTTACACTTTCCCCCCAGGGGGGAATTGCATGAACGATCGTCAGATCATTCAGGCACATAGGTGAGCAGCAATACAGCTTTATGAGCTGTATCTGGTCTCCATGGCAACTGTCTCGTCACGCTGCCCTCCAATGCATTGTGGGCTCGTGACGTCACAAGACAACCCGGGATTGTGTTCATTCAGCATCCGGGGGCTGTCTGGTATGGAGACCATGGTGGTTGGTACCGGGCGCTCAAGCGCAGTTACTGCGCCGAGATCGGCGGGCAGCAGGGAGCTCAGGTCCTGCAGCCCGCAGCCGCGATGTCCGCGACCACGATGTCGCGACATCGGGGGGGGGGGGGTTAATACCCCGCGGCCGGAAGCGCATCCGGGTGGGGGATGCGGCATGATTGCTGCTGTAATATACCGCTGGTTTCATTGCAGCGATCTTGCGCGCTACGATTGTGAGGTCGCGCGCAAGATTGCCGTGACGTACTCATACGGCTATTTCGGGAACCCCTTACACGGACATTGCCGTATGAGTACGGCAAATGTTGGTGAGGGGTTAAATAAACCAAATGAGACCATCTCTTAACTTTGCACATGTCCATCTATTCAGTGTTTCCGTGCTTTTTGAGCAACTTACTGATCTCTAACAAGAAACTTAAAGGAAACCTGTCACCTTTGTTATGTCCCCCTTGCAGAGGACAGCACAAGCTAGTGACATACTGTAAGATGCTGTAGTTTCAGAGTATTTAATGCTGAAATCTAGCAGTTTGCAGTCTGTTCTGCCAAAAAAGAGTTTTCTTAATTCATGAGCAGGCATTAACCCCGCCCACCCTGGCTAGCTCAACCCACTCATGGCTGATTCAACATATTACTTTGAATAGATAGAAACCTGTGAATAATCAGCAGGTGGGCAGGGCTAGCTGTGGGTGAACGCCTGTTCATAAATTAAGCGGACTCAGAACATTTTGCAAACTGCCAGATTTGAGTATTAAGTGCTTTGAAACTGCTGCATTTTACAGAATAAGGGACACAGCAATTGTTAACAATGCCTTGTGGAACCGGATGATGAATGCCACACAACTCCAGGAACGTTTAAGGGAGGTGAGAGGCACCCAAGTGTCACGTCAGAGCATTTGTAACCATTTACATCAGCGTGGTCTGAAAGTATATAGGCCCCCTGTAGGTAGGTAGGTAGGTAGGTAGGTATATGCCCCCTGTAGGTAGGTATAGAGGCTTCCTGTAAGTAGGTATATAGACCTCCTATAGGTAGGTATAGAGACCCCGTAGATAGATAAGTATATATGTCCCCTGTAGATAGATAGGTATATGCCCCCTGTAGGTAGCATATGTCCCATTGTAGGTAAAAAGCTAGATGTATACTACCTGTAGATAGTATATGCCCCTGTAGGTAGCAAATGTCCTGTGTGTAAGTAGCTATATGCCCACTGTAGGTAGGTAGGTTTATGCCTCCTCCGGTGGGCCATTCTGGCACTGCAATTATTGCTCCATTCAAACACTTCAGGACAGTGAGGAAGAACATGGAATTTGGGGGCCCTATTTTAGTGATTGATGTGGGTCCAAGCATTGGATATCTGTTATGAGGTAAGATGTATTATGATGAACAGTTTTTAAAGTTGATTTATTAAAATCAGGAAAGTGGGTAATCATAAGAATCTAAGCTACTTTTACATGGATCAAATTGTCATGGCAAAACTTGTTCATAATACAAGATCTTGTGGTATGTTCCTGATATACAGTGGTTAGTACCTACCAAAACTAGTCAAGGTAAGAAGAACTGGTTAACCAACGACACAGACATGGGTGCATAAGGGAACCTGGGGAGAATGACTAGCCTATCTGGTCCAAACCCACAGAAAACTTACCACAGCACAAATTGAAAAAAAAAAGTTACGTTAATGCTGGTGATAAAAGAGACATATCAGAAAAACAGTTCATCACGTTTTGATGTGTATGCAGCTACATAGCTCCAGACTGGGTAGAGTGTCAGTGCACCTACAATGCACCTACATGATCATCAGAACAGGTCAATGGAGAATGAAAGAAAATGGCCGGGTATGAGGGTATTAGGATGAACTGTGGGAAAAAGTAGACTTTCAAAGGCAGTATCATACTGGTATTAATGTGGCTGTTACTTTAATATGTATTACCTAATTAGACACTATTGCAGCCCGGTAAAACTCCCTTTAAATTTCCAGGGCCTTTCCCCTTTTTGAAGAGGCCCCCTTCCCAAACCCACAGGACTGTTTCCCAAATGTCATAAAACGGGTTACCACAGCCACAAAAAGTCTTTTTAAAAATGTTTTTGGGGGCCCTCCTTAAACCCTTTTTAAACCTTTTTGCACTTTTCCCAGACTTAAAACATAAAGATAAAAAATTTGTTTTTTTTTTTTGTAAAATTAAATAAACAACAAGGGGGACACAATTGGGAAGAAAAACGAAATTTTTTGGGAAAAAATTTTTAAATTTTTTTGAAAAAAAAATAAAAAACTGAAAAGTGGGGAGTGAAAAATTATTCGGCCCTTTTTAAATTTAAATTTACTTTGTAGCGCCCCCCTTTTGGGCTGCGTTTACGGGTGAAAGGGGGGTTTGGGGGTATGCCCTCTTTCATTTTGCACATCGAGAGATTTGAAATTCTTGCCCATTCTTCCTTGGCTCACGCTGGGCTCAGTGAGGTTTGGGTTGGGGAGTGTTTGTGAACAGCATTTTTTAGCCCCTTTCCCCCAGATTCTCGATTTGGGGTTCAGGTTTTGAAAATTTGACTTGGGCCCTTCAACACCAAAGGGTACCCTTTTTTTTTTGAAAAAATTCCATTGTTGATTTTGGGTTTATGTTTGTGATCATTGTCTTGTTGGAAAAATTAAAATTTTCCCTTTTAGTCTCAGGTCCCCTTTTCAGACTCCAAACAGGTTTTTTTTCCAGAATGGTCCTGTAAATTTTCCTTTCCCTCCCTCTTCCCATCAATTTTTAACCTTTTTCCCTTTTCCTGTGAAGAAAAGCAGGTCCAAACCCCTGAGGGTGGGCCCCCCCATTTTTGACAGTGGGGTTTGGGGTGTTTTAGGGGGATGAACTTTGTTGCTTTTGCGGGAAAAAATATCGTTTTTTCATTGTGGGCCAAAAAAATTTTAAATTTTGGGTTTCATTGAACCCGGCACCTTCTTTCCCCAAGTTGGGTTTTCCCCCCAGGTGGGTTGTGCCAAACTTTTTAAAAGAGACTTTTTATGGTTTTCTTTGAGAATGGGTTTCTTCTTGTCCTTTCCAAAAAATGTCCCAAAATTTTTGCAGTGTAGACTGATTGTTTTTTCTTTGGACAGACTCTACCAACCCCTTTTGTAGATCTCTGCCCGCTTATCCAGAGTGATCATGGGCCTCTTGGCTGCATCCTTTTCATCTTTTCCTTGCTTGAGATAAATTTAGAGGGACGGCCGGGGTTGGTAGATTTCGGGGTTGATCCCCTACCATTTCAATTGACGCTTGCACAGTGCTCCTTGGGTGTTTAAAGTTGGGAAACTTTTTGTATAAAACCCGGCTTTAAATTCCCCACAACAATATCAGGACCTGCCGGGTGTGTTCCTGGTCTTCTGTGCCTCTGCGCTTTAAACAAAACCCCTGAACTATACAGAGAGCTGCATTTTTACGGAACTTGATTCACAAGGTGGATTATATTTATCTCATCTTTTCATTTAGGAAAACATTGGATCATTCAAGATCCCCCTGAACTTTTGGAGTGAGTTTGCTGCAGAAAGAAAAGGGGCCAAATAAATTGCACACCCACTTTTCGTTTTTTTTATTTTTTACAAAAGTATAAAATATGAATAAATTTCTTTCCACTTTTACAATTGGTCCCATTGTTGTTTATTCTTCACAAAAATAAAATTTTTATTTTATGTCTGAAACCCGAAAAGCGGCAAAAGGTTGAAAAGTTCAAAGGGTTCCGAAAACTTTGCAAGGCACGATCTATTTTTCATATTTATATTATATATTAAAAATATTATATTTTATAATAATAAAAAATATATATTGTTTTTTATTATATAAAAAACTGCAAAATGTCTCCAAAATCAAAACAAAAGATTTTGTATTTATTTGCAGTAAAAAGGAAATCTTTAAAATAAAAAAAAAGAAGCAGTGCTGTCAGACTTTAAAAATACAAGGAAAACAAGTTCATATTTCTTTAGAAACAATAAGCTGATGTTTTTAAGTCAGGGAAAAGTTTTGTTTTTAATCCTTTTTGGCATGGGTTTTAAAAATTTTTTTATTTTAAATTCCTTTTGGGCCCTTTTCCCAGCACTTGTTTTGCCATCCGCTTGTCCTATTGCAAAGGGTTGTGAAGACCAAGCAGTGTTTTTTTTTTTCTTTTCATTAAATAAAGGTTTGGTTTAGGTGATCCCCTTAAACCCGAAGCACATTTAAGTGAAAGAGCTGTACTTTTGGGTTTCAATTCAATGACACTGGGAAAGGGAATGGCTGTCAACATGTAGAATGTGATCTTTAGAAAAATGTGCAGTGGTTTAATTTTTTCCCGAGTGTAATTTTACTAGTAAATTTAAAAACCAAAAAATTACAAAAAGTTAGGGTATTTGACTTTTGGTTAAAATTTCAAGATGAACATAAAATTTCTTGGTGGACCTGTATACCTGCCTACTGACACCTACATGGCTCTATATCTGGTGCAGGCGCCTCTATATATCTCCTCACTACTATGTGGTCATCAGGACTTAATGGACACGAAACCGTATGTAACTTAACATTTATGGGGATGAGTGTGTAACGAAAAAGAGACTTAAATTCCGTGGCCTATAAATCTACCTACTGAGGGTTTCTTTATCTCCTTAGTAGGTTGCCTACCTACACACCTAATGGTGTCCTATGTATCTACCTGCCTAATTGTGAGGCAGTGAGAATTCCAAGATGCTTGTATGGTAAATTCTGCAGAACCAGATTTTGCTGGGAGAAGTCGTCATGTCA
>JAODAL010034466.1:0-44207 GCA_025379985.1 Phyllomedusa bahiana
AGTTAAAAAAAAACCCGTCGAAAATGAAACGGATATTAAAAGGGATTTTTGGCCCCCCTTCATTCACCTGTGGTGTTACAAATTGTGATTCAAAATTTAATGCAAGTGTTTAACAAAGCTTGACTGACCAAAAGTGAAAAAAACCTGTCTGAAATGTATACAGATATTAAAATGTATTTTTGGACACCATCAGTACAAATGTGGTGACTTACTAAGTTGCTGGATTTCAAATTTACTGCAGGTGGCTCTATCATCACAGCTGCCTGCGCAAAGTGAAAAAAAACAGTATCTGAAATATATACTGATTATAAAAAGGTATTTTTGGCAGCCTATCAACCTTGTGGTGACTAGAAAGTTGGCTGGATTCAAATTTAACTGCAAAGTAGATCTATCAACAAAGCTGACTGACCAATAGTGAATCAATAACTCCTGTCTGAAATGTATTCGGTTATTGAAAGATATTTTTGGCACCTTATCAGTACAACCTGTTGGGGACTACAAAATTGCTGGATCAATTTTAACTGCTAAGTAGATCTATCAACAAAGGCTTGACTGGACCAAAAATGAAAAAAACATACCTGTCTGATTGTATACGTGATATTAAACAGGTTATTTTTTGGCTCATATCAATCACCTTGTTGGTGACTACTAAATTGCTGATTACAAATTTAACTGCACAAATGTAGATTCGATCAAACAAAGCTTGGACTTGACCATAAGTGATACAGTCACACTGTTTGAAATGTATAAGGATATTAAAAGGTATATGGACTCCTTTCAGTACACCTGTGGAGGACTACCTAAAGTTGCTGGGTGAATTCAAATTAACTGCCAAGGTGGCTCTATCATAACAGCTGCTGCCGCCAAAATGTGAAAAAAAACACGTATCTGAATTGTATACTTATAATAAAAGGTATTTTTTGGAAAACTATTCAAACATGTGGTGTGACTACAAAGTTGCGGATTCGAATATTTAACTGCAAAGTTGATCTATCAACAAGCTTAACGCCATAAGTGAAAAAACACCTGTCTGAAATGTATAACAGGATAATATAAGGTTTTTTTTTCGGCACCTAACCAATTCCCCTGTCGGTGACTACTAAATTGCTGTATACAAATTTAACTGCCCACAAGTTAGATCTATCAACAAAGCTGGGACTGACAAAAGTGAAAAACACCTGTCTGAAATGTTATCACGGATATAATAAGGTATTTTTTGGACACCTATCAGTACTCTTGTGGTGGACTTCTAAGTTGCTGGATTCAAATTTAACTGCAATGGTGGCTCTATCAACACAGCTGCCTGCCGCCAAAGTGAAAAAAACACGTATCTGCAAATGTTATAATGATAATAAAGGTATTTTTCGCACCTAACAACCTGTGATGACTCACAAGTTGCTGGTTTCAAATTTAACTGCCAAAGTAGATCTATCAACAAAGCTTTGAATGATCCAAGTGAAAAACAAACCACCTGTCTGAAATGTATACGGAAATTCAACGGTATTTTTGGCTCCTAATTGTACCACCTGTGGTGACTACAAAATTTCTGGATTCAATTTTAAACTGATAAAGTCAGATCTTTCAAACAAGCTTGACTGACCAAAAGTGAAATAACACACTGTCTGAAATGTTTACGGTGTGAATAAAAGGTATTTTTGGATCATCAGTGACACCTGTGGTGATACAAAATTGTATATTTCAATACTTAACTGCAAAGTAGATCTATCAATAAAGGCTTGGAATGACCAAAAGTGGGTGAAAAAAACACCTGTCTGAAATGTATACGGGATATTATAAAGGTATTTTTTGGCACTTATCAAATTCACCTGTGGGTGACTCTAAATTGCTGTTTCAATTTTAACGCAATTTAGTTTATCATCAATGCTACTTGACTGACAAAAAGTGAAAAAAATCCTGTCTGAATGTATACCGATATTAACAAGCGTATTTTTTGGATCCCATCAGTACAACTGTTGGTGTCTATCAAAGTTGCTGGTTCAAATTTACTGCATGGGTGCTCTATCAAACAGCTGCCTGCGCCAAAGTGAAAAAAACTCGTATCTGAAATTTAATTACTGATTATAAAAGGTATTCTTTGGCACCTTTCAACACTGTGGTGAATAGAAAGTTGCTGGATTTCAATTTTAACTGACAAAGTAGATTCCTATAACAAAGGCTTGACTGACCAATAAGGAAAATAAACACCGGTTGATATTGTCATACGGATATTAAAAGGTATTTTTGGCACTATCAGTACACCTGTGGTGACTACAAAGTTGCTGGATTCAAATTTAACTGCAGCCTCAAGTGGCTCTATCAACACAGCTGCCTGTGCTAAAGTGAAAAAAACTCGTAACTGAAAGTATACTGATATAAAAGGTATTTTTGGGTACCTATCAACTGTGGTGCTTACAAAGTTGGCTGGATTCAAATTTAACTGCAAGTAGATTATCAAAAAGCTGACTGACCAAAAAGTGTATAAAATACACCTTTATGAAATGGTATACGGATATTAAAAGGTATTTTTGCACCTATCAGTACACATGTGGTGACTACATAATCTGCTGTATTCCAAATTTACTGCAAATAGATCTTATCATACAAAGGCCTGACTGACCAAAAGTGAAAAAAACACGTATCTGAATTGTTTACTGATAATAATGGTATATTTTTTCTGGCACTAACAACCTGTGATGCTACAATGTTGTGATTACAAATTTAACTGCAAAGTATATCTATCAACAAAGCTTGACTGACAAAAGTGATATTAAACACCTGTCTGAAATGTTATACAGTATTAAAAGGTATTTTTTGGCACATATCGTACATTGTGGTGACTACAAAGTTGCTGGTTTCATAAATTTAACTGCTCCATGGTGCTCGTTATCAACACGCTGCCTGCGACAAAGTGAAAATAACACGTATCTTAAATGTTTACTGTATAATAAAAGGTATTTCGGCACCTATCAACCTGTGATGATACAAAGTTGCTGGATTCAAATATTAACTGCAAAGTCGATCTATCAAAAAAGCTTGACATGACCAAAAGTGAAAAAACACCGTGTCTGAAATGTTTACGGGACATTAAAAGGTATTTTGGCACTATCAGTACACATGTGGTGACTACAAATTGCTGGATTCAAAATTTAACTGCAAAGTGATCTATAAACAAAGCTGGACTGACCAAAAGTGAAAAAAAACTGTCTGAAATGTATACGGTTGATAATAAAAGGTATTTTTTTGGCACCTTATCAATTTACCTCTGGTGACTACTAAATATCTGTATTCAAATTTAACTGCAAAGTAGATCTATCAACAAAGCTTGACTGACCAAAGTGAAACAAACACCTGTACTGAAATGTATACGGATATTATAGGTATTTTTGGCAACCTTTCTGTACACCTGTGGTACTTATAAAGTGCTGGATTCAAATTTAACTGCAAGGTGTCTCGTATCACACAGCTGCTGTGCAAAAAGTAGAAAAAATCACGTATTCTGAAATAAATACTGATAATTAAAGGGTATTTTTGGCACTATCAACCTGTGGTGACTGCAACATTTGCTGGAATTAAAATTTAACTGCAAAGTAGATCTTCAACAAATAAGCCTTGAATGACCAAAAGTGAAACAAACACCTGTCTGAAATGTATACGGATATTAAAAGGTATTTTTGGCACCTTATCAGTATCACTGTGGTGACTACAAATTGCTGGATTCAAATTTAACTGCATGTGGATCTATCAACACAGCTGCCCTAGCGCAAATAAGTGAAAAAACACGTATCTGAATTTGGTTTACTGTAATAAAAAGAGGATTTTTTGGCACTATCAAACTGAGGTGTCTACATAGTTCATGATTTTCATATTTTAACTGCAAAGTAGATCTTTCAACAAAGCATACACTGACCAAAAGCTGAAAAAAACACCTGTCTGAAATGTATACAGATATTTAAATGGTATTTTGGGCACCTTTCAGTACACCTGTGGTGATTACAATTTGCTATATTCAAATTTTTAAACTGCAAACTAGATCTATCAGCAAAGATTGAACTGACAAAAGTGATTAAAACTTGTCTGAAATGTATTCGGTTAATAAACGGTATTTTTGGACACCTATCAATTCACCTGTGGTGCTACTCAAAATTGCTTTATTCAAAACTTAACTGCAAAATTGTAGTCTATCAACAAAGCTTGACTGACCAAAAGTGAAAAAAAAAACTAGTCTGAATGTGATACAGATATTAAAGGTATTTTGGCACACTATCATGTACACTTGTGGTGACTACAAAGTTGTGGATTCATAAAATTTAATGCAAGGTGGCCTCTATCAACGCAGTGTGCTGCGCACAATAGTGAAAAAAACACGTATCTGATATGTTACTGATATTAAAGTATTTTTCGGGCTCATAACAACCTGTGTTGACTACAAGTTGTGGATTCAATTTAACTGCAAAGGTAATCTTTTCAACAAAGCTGGATGACATAAAGTGAAATTAAAACACCTGTCTGAAATGTATCCGGACATGAAATGGTATTTTTGGCTCCTATCAGGACACCTGTGGTGACTAAAATAATTGCTGTATTCAAATTTAACTGACAATAGTAGATCTATCAACATAAGCGTGCTGTCCAATAAGTGAAATAAAATACACCTGTCTGAAATGTATACGGGAATAATAGAAGGTAGTTTTGTGGCACCTTCAATTCAATGTGGTGACTTCTATAATTGCTGTATTCAAAGTTATCGGCTAAGTAGATCTCTTTAAACAATGCTTGACTGACCAATGTGATATTTATCACCTGTCGTGAATTGTATACGGATATTATAGGTATTTTTGTCACTATCTGTACCCCTGTGGTGACTACAAAGTTGCTTGGATTCAAATTTAACTGCAAGGTGTCTCTATCCAACACAGCTGCCTGCGCCAAAGTGAAAAACAAACATCGTATCTGAAATGTATACTGATAATAAATGGTATTTTTTGGCACCTATCACCTGAGGTGACTACAAGTTGCGGGATTCTATTTTAACTGCGATAGTAGATCTATCAACAAAGCTTAAGCTGACCAAAAGTGAAAAAGAAACTGTCTGAAATGTATACAGATATTTAAAGTATTTTTGGCACCTATCATGTACACATGTGGTGACTACAAAATTGCTGTATTCCAAATTTATCTGGCAAACAGATCTATCAGCAAGGGCTTTGACTTGACCAAAAGTTGAAAAAAAACTTGTCTGAAATGTATAACGGATAATAAACGGTATTTTTGGCACCTATCAATTCCCTGTGTGTGACTTTCTAAATTGCTGTATTCAAATTTAAACTGCTCAAGTAGTTCGATCAACAAAGCTTGGACTGACAAAAAGTGAAAAAAACACCTGTCTGATATTTTTTCGGATATAAAAGGTATTTTGTGGCGACCATTCAGTACACTGTGGTGACTTACAAGTTGTGGATTAAAATTTAATTGCAAAGGTGGCTCGATCAACACAGCTGCCTGTGCCAAAGTGAAAATAAACACGTTAATGATAAATGCTATACTGATAATTAAAGTATTTTTGGTACCTATCTAACCTGTGGTGACTACTAAGTTGCTGGATTCAAATTTAACTGCAATGTAGATCTATCACAGAGTCTGACTGACCAAAGTGAAAATAAAATCACGTATCTGAAATGTATTTCTGATAATAAATGTGGAGTTTTGCACCTAACAAAGAGACTGCAGTTACTAGAAATGATGTGTATCCTTTTTTAATTTCAGGGACTGCCCAATTTCCTGGAAATATTTCAATAGAACTGTTAATATTAAAGCTATTGCAGTGCAATGTCTAACACTATGTCTTGGTGAAACTATATCAGTATTCTTTATAAGTGCTTTCTGTGTTCGCCCGCGGGACCCCCCACTCCCCGCTCCCCCCGTGATTTTCTGCGGTCTGGATGCTCCTTAAATTCTCTACCTAATACATAAAATCTTCAAATCTATGATCTAACTAGTAGAGCTTTCTCTGTGCAGAAATAGAAAATTTTGCTGAGTGTTTGGTACACAGGCAGAGCGCACGTCCTATTGCTATGAGACGGCTGACAGTCACTGATCATGAACAGGATGGGTGTCTATGTAAACGAGGTCATGTGATTTTTCAAGCAAATTGCAACATACTCAGCCCTGTCATGAGTCGACACACACATCTCACTCTGCTCTATTCTGAAGCTGATTTGACTGGCAGCAAATGACAGGGAAGCGCCGAAAAATGGCTATATTAATAGATGATGCACGATTTTAACCTAAATTATCGCGTGATCTAAAAAATCCCGTTAAACATATAAACTGTGCTGATTTCAACTTTGTCGATAATAATCACTCAGCATTATTAATATCTGCTCAGTTCTTCAGCACATTGAATTACCAAGGTTAACTAAGACTGTTCCGGTTGTATTCATTTACTGAAACAGCGTTTTACAATCCAAAGACCACTTAATTTTTGGTTGCTCATTTCTTTTGCACAATTTAGATTACCAGGGTTAATTAAAGCATTGTTCTGCTGTTGTGGTCACTAAAAGAAATGTTCTTTTTCACCTCCAAAGAAGAAATTTTGCCTGTAGCATAATTCATAACCGAAGGTTAATTACAAGTTTTTTCTGTTGTTGGGTACCTTTAAAATACATGCCATTTTAACACGCTACAAAGCTGGTAATTTTTGGTTGCTCATTTCTTTTGCGCAACTTAGATCCAGGGGTTAATTAAGCATTGTTCTGCTGTTGTGGTCACTAAAAGAAACGTTCTTTTTCACCACCAAAGAAGCAATTTTGCCTGTAGCATAATTCATATCCGAAAGTTAATTAAGCCTGTTTGTGCTTTTATATTCAGTAAAATACACAAACACAAATGGCAAATACAAGTACATTTTTCCTGCCCATTTGTGGAGCGCAATTTATACCCAAGGGGTTTACCCAAGCTTGTTAGTGGGTTCATTTGGGTCAATACAGGTGTGTATTTATCATATACAGATATCTTCATCAAACGTGTCTGTACATTTTAGAACAGTACGTCAGACAGAGAGGTGGCAGGCTCTTCACCTGCGAGTGGCAGTGGTAAAAAACTTTTCCTGGAGCAGGCCCGGGTCGCAGCACAGCAAGGGGACGTCGCAGCAGGGGTCACTCGGTGAGGCCACAACTGCCGCTGTCATCTATCGGCCGTGTGTTGTTCAGCAACCCAATGGTTCTTGATTGGTTGACTAGGTTATGTCGGTGGGAACGTCAGACACAACCCTTAGTTGGCGTGGCCCGGGAGCGGGTCAGCGGCCCTCACCTGTCCTCAACCCGCCTTTGTCCCATCCGGTTCCCTCAGCCAGAGATCTACTATGTGCTCTGGGCTCAGCGCCACTATATAGGGGAAGATGAACAATTTGAGGAGGGAAAGTCAGCAGCTACTTGGCAGCGAAAAAAATGGGGCCAATATCCCCTGCTTCTTGCAGTAGGCAGCAAAGTATAGATGTGGAGAGTGGCATGGGAGGTCAATGTTGTGAGGGGTCAGACTCTTGCATACCAAACCGGTGAGAGGACAGCAGTGACGATGAAAACAAATAGATTTTGATGTTAGCCGACCGCACTTGGGAGCAGGGTGAAGCAAGGGCTTCATCATCGTCGGGAAAGAAGAGGGCATCAGCTTGCGCGTCAGGCAGCGGCGCAGCCCGCAAGTGGGTTGTGTGGCCGTGAGTCAGCAGGGTAGCAGCAGGGTGAGTTCTGGAGCCAAGCGGCCACGAGGTAGAAAACTCGTTTCGCAGGTCCAAGAAAGTTGCGGCACAGGGGCTCAGCGAGGCAGCAGCGGCAGTAGTCACTCCTTGCGGAGCGTTGGCAGTAAAATCAGCTACTCGGCGGTGTGGCAGTTCTTTGCTAAGACAACAGAGGAGCCGAATATGGGTATATGTAGAATCTGTGGGCATAAAGTGAAGCGTGGCCAGGGAGCTAACGCTGGCACCACGGCCCTGCATCAACACATGCAGCGTCACCATCCGAGGGCCTGGGAGAAACGTGGCTCAGATGTGTTTGTCCATCCTGCCGCCGCAGCAACAGCAGCAGCAGCGCCCAGTGGCACACATGCCATTTGAGCCAGTTAAGGCTCCACCACCTCTGCAGAAGTGAGCTGTTTCTCTTTGCCATCATATCCCGGTCCAGATGCTCCTGCACCTCGCTATTCATGGCACCAGCAGTCGTTCAGCCAAGCGATTGCAAAGAGACAACAGTATGTGTCCAACCCTCCTAAGGTGCAGAGCTGACCGTGCTCCAGTCCAAGTTGTTGGTACTGCAGTCCCTCCCTTTCTGTGGACTCTGCACCGTTCACAGAACTAATGGCTTGTGCCGAGCCGAGATGGAAAGTACCAAGCCGCAATTTCTTTTCCAAAAAGGCAGTACCAGCACTAATAAATATGTAGAACAGAAGGTGGGCTAGTCCTTGAGCTTATCGGTTTGTTCCAAGGTCCCACGGCAGCGCGGACGCTGGAGCTGAAAACTCCCAGTCAGGGCCAGTACATGTCCTTTACGGCCCACTGGGTGAATGTGCTTCCTGCCCAGGCACACCAACAACTTGGACAGGAGACGCCGCTTTCTCCTCCACGTTGTCAAACTGCGGCTCCTGCCCAGTGTCCGCCTCCTCCTCCTCCACCATCACCACCATCTCAGCCTCCACAAGTACTGCTCCATCATACCACACGTGTAGGGCACAGCGGTGTCACGCAGTTCTATACCTGGCTTGCCTCGGCGAACGAAGTCACACAGGGGAGGAACTGCTCCGTTTCATGAAATCGATGTGTGGCTTTCTCCGTGCCAACTGAAAATCGGAACCATGGTGACGGACAATGGAAGTAACATGGTGTCCGCGCTGCACCAAGGAGGGATGGTCCATGCACCCTGCATGGCGCATGTGTTCAATCTGGTTGTTAAAAGGTTCCTGAAGTCTTCCACCGATCTTCAGAAGATTTTGAAAATGGCCATGCCAGGAACACCCTCCTCGAGTTGCAGCGGCAGAACGGCCTCCCCCACCACACTCTGATATGCAATGTTTCCACCCGTTGGAATTTCAGCCTGCACATGTTGGACCGACTGTATGAAAAGAGAAAGGCCCTTTTAAAGATTTTTTGATGATCCAGGCGGACAGGGTACTCCCCCGTGTAACTTTGATGTCAGCCAGTGGCAGCTCATGCGTGACACCTGCCGTTTGTTGAGGCCATGCGAGGAGGCCACATTATTTGTCAGTCACCAGGACTACGGGATGAATAACTTCATTCCACTGCTTCATGTCCTGGAACAGATGCTGAAAAATCTGTCTGGGCAGGGGACTGGAGACGTGGCGACTACATCTCGCGGCCACATGAGTCCGGAGGGGACTGAACTGGGGAGGAGGAGGAGGAGGTGGAGGACCTTGGAGCAGAAGCATTGTCTGGGGAAATGAGTGGATTTCTACCCAGGTGACAAGAGAAAGGGGGAGCAGGAAACAGCTGGAGGAGGTAGATGGAGATGAGGAAACGAGGCTGATGACCCGCAAGCACCGTGGCAAGTATAAGTGGAGATGGAGGCAGGGAGCCCCTCGGAGTCACTTGTGCAGATGGCCCGCAGCATGCTGATTTGCCTGGCTAGTGACAGCCGAATAGTCACCATCCGGCAGAGAGATGACTTCTGGCTCTCCACCCTATTGGACCCTCACTACCGGTCCAAAATGGGATCCTTTTTCCCAGCTGCTGAGAGGGAGGACACACTCAAATACTATAGGGAAATCCTCTGTAGTCAGTTGGCTGCTGCCTATGTCCGGCATCGTCCCTCCTCTGACAGGTCTGACCGGGGGGTTCTTCAGCGCTCACGTACTACTGCCGCGGCTGCTGGTGGAAGGTGGGGGGAGGTAGGAGCAGTACCAGCTCCTGCAGCAGCAACATAAGTCTGGAGTCACTGATGAGCAGGTTCCTTCACCCGCCTAGTGAGGAGGGCAGTCGCCTTCAGCAGTTCCTGAACCAACAGGTGGTGGCCTACTTGGACAGCACTCTGCCACCCCAGTTAGAAGATCCGCTGGACTACTGGGCAGCCAAACTGGATGTGTGGCCACAACTTGCCGATTTTGCAGTTTAGAAGCTGTCCTGACCGGCCAGTAGTGTGGGCTCAAAGCGGGTGTTCATTGCGGCGGGGGCCATCGTTACCCCCAAAGGGGAACCCGCTTGTCCATGGGAAATTTTGGAACGACTGACCTTTGTCAAGATGAATCAGGCGTGGATCGGCCAGGATTTCCACACACCAATGCCTTAGGCTCCGATTACATCAGCCATGACGCCTCACCCAAACTGTGAGAAATGAGTCTGGGTTTTAAACTACCCGCCTCAGCCCCTATTCTGATGCCACCACCCGCCTGATGCCACCACATCTGCTGACAGTTTCTCCATCTGTCACCAACCATCTTTACCAGGGACTTTGGGATTACCACCCACCGCCCACACTTGTCATTGTGCCACTGTCTGACTCATGCTGCTGCTGTGGCTGCCCGCCGTGCCCTCCACACTGTGTCATTGTGCCCCTCTCTGACCTCATGCTGCTGCTGCCGTCACCTCCACTCTCTGTCATTGTGCCACTCCGTGGCTTACTCCTGTTTTTGCCTCTTCCAGAATGTCATTGTGCCACTGTCTGACCTCATGCTTCTGATGTGGCGGTTGTTGTGCCCTCCACACTCTGACATTGTGCCACTGTCTGACCTCATGCTGCTGCTGTGGCTGCTGCTTTGACCTCCACACTCTGTCATTGTGCCACTCTCTGACCTCATGCTGCTGCTGCTGTAGAGGCCGTGACCTCCACACTGTGTCATTGTGCCAATGTCTGACCTAATGCTGCTGCTGTGGCTTCAGCTGTGACCTCTACACTCTGTCATTGTGCCACTGTCTGACCTCATGCTGCTGCTGTGGCTGTTGCCGTGACCTACACACTGTGTTTATTGTGCCACTCTGTGGGCCCACTCCTGTTTATGCCACCTCCAGAATGTCATTGTGCCCCTGTCTGACCTCATGCTGCTGCTGTGACTGCTGCCGTGACCTACTCACTCTGTCATTGTGCCACTCTCTGACCACATGCTGCTGCTGTGGCTGATGCCGTGACCTCCACACTGTGTCATTGTGCCACTGTCTGACCTCATGCTGCTGCTGCCGTGACCTACACACTCTGTCATTGTGCCACTCTGTGGCCTACTCCTGTTTCTGCCACCTCCAGAATGTCATTGTGCCACTGTCTGACCTCATGCTGCTGCTGTGGCTGCTACCGTAACCTCTACTCTATGTCTTTGTGCCACTCTGTGGCCTACTCCTGTTTTTGCCACCTCCAGAATGTCATTGTGCCACTCTCTGACCTCATGCTGTTATGGCTGCTGCCGTCACCTCCACACTCTGTCTCTGTTGCCACCTGAGCCCCTAGCTTGTTTTTTCCAGCTGTCGCTGCCATGACTTTATCAGGCTATATTCCCGCTTCAGTTTTTTGGTCAGTTTTTCCCTCTTAAGTGCCCAGGGAATTTTATAGTGAAGCGATTCTAAGAGCGGCGGCAGTCATATGCGTTTCATACTAAAACACAACATTGTATTAAGACCAAACCAAGCTCCCTCTGCATATTTAAGCATGCTGCTGCTGCCGTCACCTCCACTCTCTGTCATTGTGCCACTCTGTGGCCTACTCCTGTTTTTGCCACCTCCAGAATGTCATTGTGCCACTATCTGACCTCATGCTCCTGCTGGGGCTGCTGTGTGCCCTCCACACTCTGTCATTGTGCCACTCTCTGACCTCATGCTGCTGCTGCTGTTGATGCCGAGACCTCAACACTGTGAAATTGTGCCACTCTCTGACATCATGCTGCTGCTGTGGCTGCTGCCGTGCCGTGACCTACACACTCTGTCATTGTGCCACTCTGTGGCCTACTCCTGTTTCTGCCACCTCCAGAATGTCATTGTGCCACTGTCTGACCTCATGCTGCTGCTGTGGCTGCCGCCGTAACCTCTACACTATGTCTTTGTGCCACTCTGTGGCCTACTCCTGTTTTTGCCACCTCAAGAATGTCATTGTGCCACTCTCTGACCTCATGCTGTTATGGCTGCTGCCGTCACCTCCATACTCTGTCTCTGTTGCCACCTGAGCCCCTAGCTTGTTTTTTTCCAGCTGTCGCTGCCATGACTTTATCAGGCTACATTCCCGCTTCAGTTTTTTGGTCAGTTTTGCCCTCTTAAGTGCCCAGGGAATTTTATAGTGAAGCGATTCTAAGAGCGGCGGCAGTCATATGCGTGTCATACTAAAACACAACATTGTATGAAGACCAAACCAAGCTCCCTCTGCATATTTAAGCATGGCACAACGTTCTACAGCACCCTGCAGGCTCTGTGCAGCCTGGAAATAGCTGTTTTTTAACGCGATTCGTCCCGAAGCAATTCGGACCGAAACGAATTTTAGTCCAGTGCTGAGATTGTTCCCACACCTATCAGATTTAGATGGTATATCCTAGTGATATGCCATCAAAGTCTATGGTGGGGACACCCATTTAAGTGTCTCCCTTCCAGATGTCCTATAGCATACAGCACCGTTTGCAGAATCCAGAAAGGCCTTTTTAGATTGCTGCATGGACAAAGAAATAGGAGAACTTGATAATCCAAATACTACGTCAGATGCTAAATCCAAAATTTCAAATATTACAGAAGACTCAAAATCCTGGTTCACAAGTTTTATAAAACTTAACTTATATTCAAAGGCAGTTAAATTCTTAAATTAATAAAATGGGTAGAGAGACTTCGACTGCTACACAATAGTTAAATGACATCTCCAGAGTATCACTGTTAGCTGGATTTTCTTATTTATTCCAGTACAATGCTTGGTATACCTAAAAAAAATAGAAAGGTCCAAAAATAGTGATGACAATCTGAGCTTGAATGTTCCCAAAAAATTCTTTATTTGGATATTCAGAAAAGCAGTAGGTTAATAGACATCTTAAAATCAATTCAAACATCAGTTCGTCTGTGTAATGCCCAACTCTGGGTTTCGCCTCTCTCCAGCATGCCGCAGAAGAAGCTTAGAGGTGAAACCCAGAGTTGGACATTACACAGACAAACTTATGTTCTAATTGATTTTATGATGTCTATTAATGTACTGCTTTAATGAGTATTCAAATAAATAATTAATCTTGGATCATTCAAGTTAAGATTGTCAGCACTAATTTGTGCCTTTCTATTCTTTTAGCAATACCGAGCATTTTACTGGAATAAATAAGAAAATCCAGCTAGCAGTGACACCCAGTTTTATTACTTAATCTCTGGACTTTTCTGACTGGTCTTCGGGACTCCTTTACCCTACTTTATTAAAGGAGTATTACCACGAAGATATGTCATGCCTGGTTTGTCCTGCTTCAGCTTTCAATGTGTTCAAAAGGGGGTGTGCATGATTTATTTGAACTGCATATCATGCGACCCAGCAGGCTTGACATCACCATACCTTTCCCCACACAGTATGCTCACTACAGTCAAACAAAGGTCTGTTTATGTAAAGAGCTGTGAGCAGTTGCAATATAGCTGAGTGGTTAGCAAATCTCAATGCACGTACCTTATAGAGGTTTCTTTTTTCTTTTTATTCATTTGCACTATTTGATTAATTACTACGGAGTACAGAAGACAGGAGTAAAATGACAGCACCTGAGGTTGAACACTCAGCAGTAAGTGTGTGTGTGATTATTAAGCATGGAAGAGACTGGCAGTAGCTGCCTGAAAGAAGAGGTGAGCCAGTGCAGCCATGACCGAGGAACTCTCATTTCTTGTCTCCCCTAAGTATCACTAAGGTAGTAAATAAAACAAAATAGTACAGTATGTTTAATAATGATGAATGTTGAAAATGTTTATTATTTAATTTGCAAGCTTCCCACATTGATTTCACTTGGTGGTAAAATATCTTTAAGGGACTGCAGCAGTGGTTATATACTGTAGTTATATAAGTACACAATCATAAAGTAGATATAAATGAAACTTAGATGTACTAGTCCTAATATACCCTGGAAGCACCCCACCTAGATGGAGAGTCTTCCCCTGAAAGGATGACTGTGACCTTGAAGGGGTTGTCTCACCTCGCTGTTTTACAGAACAGCTTTCAGATGCTATCAGATGTGAGAAACAGCATGGGAGAGCAGGGCAGAACAGGTCGTAACCTAGAGAAACCTGAGTGCTCTGAGAGCTGATAAAATAATTTTTATCTCCTCAACAAAGAAAAACAGACAAATCAATCTATTTGGAAAACGTTTTCATTAATTGTTCCCTAAATGTTAAAAGGTAATCTTTGTAGTGAGATAATCCCTCTAAGCCTATCCCTAGATGATCCTACTCTGACTTCAAATAGATAATGGTTGGGACTTCCTGTTCCTGCCCCAGCATGTAGAGGCACACAGTGCAGCAGCTCCTCTACATCGGGACCCTACCAGCTACATATCTGCTTCTATATCGGCACATCGCACGTGCACTGTGCAGGGGACATACCAGAGAGTGGTCACAGTTAATTGCAGGCTCTCTGTCTGACTCTGCTTGCGGGAGAAGAGCTTTACAGCACGGAGACCTGCTGAGGTGAAGACAGACTTCCGGCCCGACACTGCAAGGTTTGTGAAGAGCACGGACCTGCTGCGCCTGGGAGCAGGAGATAAAGCACTCTCTCCTGTCGGCAGCTCCTGTGATTGATCTCCTCTCCTCTACAAGTGGCTGAGAGCCCTGTTCATAAGAAGCATTGCTCCAGTGTAAAGCCGACCCTCCCCCCCACTGCTGAGAGCAGGGAAGTGACTGCAGGCGGCGGCGGCTCCCTCTCTGACCCCCCCTGCTACTGCCCACGGACTGTCTATCACAGCTGCACTGCTTGCTGACAGCCCCTGTGTCCTCCATACAATATAAGGAGAGGAGGCTCTTTATATACATTATCCCTAACTGAACTGCTGCCTTACCTGGGCTCACACCTGCTGGGCTCTGCAGAACTCCCACCAACTCCTGATTCTCCCCTCTGCCCGCGGGGGCTGACTCTGCTGACTATTCATGTCTTCATCTCTCACATAACACAACTCAGATCCATCTGTTTAAGCTGTGGCGACATCTAGTGGGGCCCAGCAAAGTGCACTTCCCACAACTCAGTTTCAATTTCTGAATCTCTCTTCTATTCTCCATTCCTGGGAGGCCCCTTTCGTCCAAACAAGGCAAAAGAAAGGGCGAATAAGAAAAAGGGGCCCAAAATTGAGTTTCTTTATCACCGCACTGCCTTTAACAGCAGACAATAGTTTTGAGACTGTACATAAATCCTGAGCCCATCGCCACCCTCCCCTTTAAAAAACCCCCCGCCACTACTGCACCCCTTTTTAACACTGATGGCTACGTGAGGGGCGATTGATGATTTCCATGGGGGGCTACAAAAAATTGGCCATTGTGGTGGCCCAAGATGGCCCGATACCCAGGAGACATTGGCAGCGACGATTCCGCTACTCACACCCAGTTTGTCAAAATCCAGAACGATATCAAAAAGCGGGCTCAGCCCCACGATGACCACGAACAGCGCCTTCAAGGCTGGAGAAAAAGCTGGACTCCCCCAACCGCACCCTGGCCTAACTGCGTCTGAAACCCAGGGGCTCTCAGATAAAAGTGGACGACTTGGAAACCCGGGGTTTCTCGCCGCAAAAACCTGCGAATGATCGGGCCCAAAAGGTCGTGGCGAAGAAAATTACTTTCCTTGTGTGAGTGCCTATGCGAACTCTTAGGCTCCCCCAACCATGCAGGTGGAGAGGCCCCCAATAGAATGGGCCCAGACCTGCGACCCCGTGACTCCTCAGCCAAAAGGACCCCAACTGCCCCCATCTTGAAAACGCCCAGTCCGATTGTCAAAATTGGTTTTAATGACAAAGCAATCTTCGACCCTTTAAAATCTCAAGCACCAGGGGAAAAAAGGGGGAAATAAGTTTCTTATTTTTGGATTTCTTTTTGGGGGGGCCCAAGCGAGTCAAGTTTTCTCTCCTGTCTCGGCCCCCTCACCGCCAAAACATTAAAGTTCGCCCTAAACCTATCCGGGTACCTCGAATCTATCACCCAATGGACCCTTTGTCAGCCTTAAATCCCAAAAGACTTCAAGGATTTGAGACACCTTCTTAAATTTCAGCAGAGATGTGGGGCCTTTTCCCCCGGATTTACGCCTAAAAGAAGGGGCAAGCTCCAGAGACTGGTCAAGATTCACCGCCAAAAAATCCCCCCCCTCGGGGGGGAGAAGTTTCAAAAGGAACAACGCCCCGTTTTTTTTGGGGCGGGACCCCTCGGGGAACTGAACATTCTCTGCAACCTGTTTTAAATTCATTGGGCATCCCCCTTTTTAATTTGTCCTTTTGTCAAGTTCAATTCATGGCTGAACTTGTTATTACGGTCTAATTTTTTTATGTCAGTTTAATGATCATTTGATAATGATATAGCCCCCTTCCCCAAAAAAATCCCTTCGCATTATGTGTCCCGGGGGGGGGGTTTTGCACTATTTGCCTTACTTGTACTTCCCTTACATTTTGGGAAGTAAGGAATCCAATAGCACATTGGCATTGGCGGTATGTTTGGTTTTTTTGGTTTCCCCCCAAAATGGGCTTTTTTTTTTTTTTTGTTTCTTTTTTGGTCCCTTTTTTTTTTGTCTGTAGTGTTTAGTAGGTCGGTGCAATGCTGTGGGATGTGTCAAGGGTTTCTCTCCCGGGGGGTGAGTCCTTTCCTTCATTCCCCTTGCTCTGCTATAATTTTTGTCACTTATCTTAAAGCAAGTAAACTGGGAACTTTAAAGGGGATGGGCCCCCTTTAAAAGAGAATTTGTTTACGTCCCCTCAAAAAAATTAAAAAAAAACATCGCCCCCCTTTCAAAACTCATTGGGGGAGGGAGATTTTAGCGGGCTTAAGCACTTTGGGGGGGCCCGGGGTTTTGGGGTCTCCTCCTTAAATGGGAAAAAAGGGGTGTAATTACCTCACCCTTTAAAAATTTATTTTCTGTTAGCTCTACCCGAAGTAGGGCCGCTGGATTTCATGATCCTTGAAAAAGTCTCAGGGAAGTTTTCCACATAATATTCTCGGCCTTCACCAACCAATCTTTCTAAAAAAAACCCTGACAGACCGTAATCTATTGCCCGAACCTTTAAAATTGGGGGAGGGGTTTTTTCCCTGGGGGTTTAAATTTCCCCCGGAAGAAAAAAATCGGTCCTGATAGCTCTCCCCCGTTTTCCTTTATCCCTTTGGACCCCCCCACATTTAGCAATTTTTTTCAACTTTTTTTTGGTTATGTGGAGGTCCTTCACCCTGATGGAAGGGACTATTCCTTTTTTTCCCCACCTAAAATTCGGGTCCTATTGATTTTTTCTACTCTTCCCAAAGCCATGCAAAAGGTGGATCTCGTGTATTAAGGATTTAGTTTTTTCAGACATCCCCTCTTGTCCTCAAACTGTCAGATGCTGCCCCCAAAGGGGAAAGTTTACCTCGGGAGATTCCCTTCTTCCTATTTGGGGACGAGGATTTTGCTAATATCCTCCAGGGTGGTGGCTGAATTTTGTACAAGACAACCCCGGGGGATGGACGGGGCCTTTTTATTTTGGGGACAGCTAAAGCGGTCATTAGACCACTTGATTGCTACACTAAAACCGTCGGTCAAATTAGTTGTTGAGGAGAAGCTTAGGGAATCTTACACAGATTTTTCTCCCAAACCAATCCTGCAGCCAAACTCCAATGGTCTACCTTTAAAAAAAAGGTTTTGAGCGTGGCTGGGGTATAAAAGGAGGGGCCCCGGGGATCCCGGATGTCGCTAAATTATTAGGTTTTGGGAAAAAGCGGGGGGGGCTTTTAGCCAATTTTTCTAAGGGGGTTAATCTTGTTCCAATATTATGCATGAAGGATCAAGCGGGGAAATGCAATATTCCGCTATGTATTAATAAGCCCCACGGAGTTCTAGACCATTTTTAATTTACCAAAACCTCCGGGGGGACAGGGACCCCCCCAGACGGCTGGCCGTTGTCTCTCCCCCCCCTTTTGAGGCAGATTGGGTTTCCTTAACAACCCCTCCAAAATGAAAAAATCTCTGGGTTAAAAAGAAAATTGGGTAAAATAAAGCCCCGGCCCCGATGGCTTTTCAGGAGAATTCTACAAAATTTTTAATCCTGAAGTCCCCCCTTTAAAAACCCCCATCTCTAATTATTTTTGACTAACACCCATCCCCAAATATGAACCGGGTTATAAAAGTTTTTACCGAAGCCAGAAAGGCTTTTTCTCTCCCCTTGTACCCCCAATTTCATTAATAAATGGACTTAAAAATTATTTCTAAGGTGTTGGAGGACGGCTGGCCCTCTTCTTTTCCCCGTTTATTAGTCCTCAACAGACGGGGTTCTTAAGGGGAGAGCACCGTCTCTAATTTCGTAAAATCATTTCTGTCCTGGATGAATCAAAAAGTAATCCCGGGGTCACATCTCCATTTTCCTGTCATTGATGCAGAAAATGATTCGAAAGGGGCAGCTGGGGAATCTAGGGCAGGAGGACGCATTGGATTCCAGGGAGCCTTCCTTCCTTATCTCTTTATATATACCCCAAACCTCGGCCAGATCTATCCCCCGGGTATTTTTAAAAGGGCCTTATTTGGGGAGGGAATCGCCAGGGGGTCCCATTTTCCCCACTACTGTTTAATTTGGGCCCTAGAGCCCTCTCCAAGCCCCGGGCCCTAAACCAGATGTTTTGGCATTAATTCGGGTTTCCCCAAATTTTAAATCTCCTTATTTTGATTTCTTCTGATTTATCTATCTGCCACTGGTGGGGGTTTCCGATCTGTTCGAGCTTTAGATCTGTTTAAAAGTTTGGCCTTTCTCGGGGTTCAAATTTTTGTTTCTACGTCGAATTGTTTGGGTTTTCTCCCTGTCATTTACCCTCCTCACTCGCTTTGCAATTACCCCATACCCTGGCGGGTGCCCCCATCAAAATATCTGGGAATAAATATCGTAAAATCCCCTGAGTCCATTTATCACCTCAATTACCCCCCCCCGTTCCTCAAAATTGGTAAGGAACTAGAACGATGGATGCATCTTTTTGCTCCCCTTACTTGCTAAGGCTCATCTTTCGTTGGGGACGTTCCCCCAAAAAAACTATATTGTTACAAACAATCCCCTTATTTCTTGACATAAAGATGTCGCCAACTTTTACCGCTTTTTACTTCTTTCCCCATAAAATAAAAAATGCCACCGGGTAGCCCTTGCTAAACGATCCCCCCAAAAGGGGGGGGGGGGGCTGAAATTGCGGTCTGAGGGTTGTAAAAATCTAGCAGCCTCCCCCGTCACGGATCGGATTGGGTTAAAAAGTCTTCCGATATTCCAATCTCTCTTGAGGCGGGGATGGTCACCCTGGCGCTTCCAGGCCTTTTTCATACCAAAAAATTTGCTCTTCCTAAGGTGCGAAACATAGCCTCTTGTAAAGGGAAAAGATCGGGCCCGGAAAGGTGTAGGAAAACCCCTTTTTCCTGCCCCACCAGACCCGTAGAATTTCCCATCTATGGGACCCAGAATTCAAACCTGGGCCTTTACAACCCCAATTTAAAGTCTGGAGGATTTAAAGGGATCTTAACATTTTTCCCGCTTATTCACCCTTCCCACCCAAAGGATTTACTCTCTCTGAACTCTCTCAGATTTTTCTCAAAAATATTCCTTCCACCACGCATTTTTTGGGGTTACCCCAAAAAGTAGTTTTTTTTAAAAAGTAAGGATATGAGGCCGTCTCATTTTTAAGTTGAATGCTTTTGATAAAGTCTTGGGCCCCACTTCTTCAAAGACCACTTCTATCAGCGCTATTCTGGTCTTTCGTAGGGGTTCAGAAGACGAGGGGCTTGCAGGTTTTTTCAAGTGGGGAAAGGCTATCCTAACCAGGAATCTCTTCTACAATTCTCCAGAGATGGGGAAAAAACCCATAAATTAAAAAGTTAATGAAAGTGGGGGAACATTTTTTAGAATTTTCCCATTCCGCAATTTACGGCTTTTAAAATTTCCCCCCCCACCCCTTTTCCCGACCTTGACATTCTGTCCTAAGTGTGGGACCCACCCCACATTTTGGTCCATATACATGGGCCTGTGTGGAAAAAATGAAGTTCTGGGGGACGTCTACAAACAAATCTTGTTTCGGGTGTCATTTAACTTTTTGAGCCAACACAGCTCCTTTCCATAATTTACCCACAACATTTTAGGAACCACCCCAAATTTTGCAAAATTTTTATTAGCCAAAAAGAACCCCTGGCCAAATTGGGTTTGGGAAAAACTGCCTTACATTCAGGGAAAGGGTCCAGGTGTAAAACATCTCCGAAATGGACAGAATCGCATTATCAGGACTAAGGGAAAACCCCTGTCTAAATTTTTCAAAAAATGGCAGGATTTTTTAAGGGAACTTTTTACAACCCCCCGGAGATCAGGAATCATGCAGCCTTTTGTCTCACCTCCTGGTATCCTCCCTTCATAGCGGGCATCTGGGGCTTTGGGGGGTTTTGTATCCCAAACATGGGGCTTTCCCTCACCATATCCCGACACCATGCCCTGGATCTCCCCTTGGGGACTGGGCATCAGAGTTGGGGGGGAATTTGTCCTCTTCTATTTCTCCCCTCGGGTTTTGGGGGGGAGGGCCGGTTTGGGGATCTCGCAGCATTGTATCAAAGGATTTGTTTTCACTTTTTACCCAGACCTTACTTATTACATAGGGGTATGGATTAGTCTCTTTTTATAATGGACCACTGTTCTGTGTTTTTTTTTTTTTTTGGGGGGGGGGTTACTTTTTTTTTATTTTTTTTTTCTTTTTTAGTGAAAATGGAGACTTCTTTTCTTTTCTTATATTATGATACCAAAATATGTCATTGTGCTTTTTGTATTTTATTGCTTTTTTTTTTCTTATCTGTAGTAATGATGCTTATATTATTTTTTTGTGTGCGGTAGTATTATCTTTAAAGGACAGTTATTATATGTTTTTGTTATTGTAAAATTTAATAAAAATTATGTTTACAAAAAAAAAAATAGATAATGGTCAACATAGTACTACTTTGTTAGAATTACAGTTAGGTTAGAGGAATGGAGTTGCATCAAGATACAGTGGGGAAAACAAGTATTTGATACACTGGTGATTTTGTAAGTTTTACCACCTACAAAAAATGGAGAGGTCTGTAATTTTTATTTTAGGTACACTTTAACTGTGAAAGATCGAATTTCAAAAAATATCCACAAAATCACACTATGATTTTTAAATAATTAATTTGCATTCTATTGCATTAAATAAGTATTTGATACAATAAAAAAACAGAACTTAATATTTGGTACAGCAATCTTTGTTTGCAATTATAGAGGTCACACTTTCCTGTAGTTCTTGACCAAATTTGCACACACTGCAGCAGGGATTTTGGCCCACTCCTCCATACAGAACTTCTCAAGATCTTTCAGGTTTTCGGGGCTGTCGCTGAGCTTCATTGAGTTTCAGCTCCCTCCAAAGATTTTCGATTGGGTTCAGGTCTGGAAACCAGCTAGGCCACTCCAAGCCTTTGAAATACTTCTTACTGAGCCACTCCTTAGTAGCCCTGGCTGTGTGTCTTGGGTCATTGTAATGCTGGAAGACCAAGCCTTGATCCACCTTCAATGCTCTTACTGAGGGAAGGAGGTTGTTGGCCAGAATCTCGTGGTACATGACCCAATCCACCCTAACTAAAAGGTGCAGTGGTCCTGTCCTCTTTGCAGAAAAGCACCCCCAAAGTATGATGTTTCCACCCCCAGGCTTCACGGTTGGGACAGTAGTCTTGGGGTTGTACTCATCCTTTTTCTTCCTCCAAAGATGGCGAGTAGAGTTGATACCAAAAAGTTCTATTTTGGTCTCATTTGACCACATGACCTTTTCCCATGCCTCCTCATGATCATTTAGATGGTCAATGGCAAACTTCAAATGGGCCTAGACATGTGCTGGCAGAGCAGGAGGACATTGCATGCCCTGCAGGATTTTAATTCATGAGTGTGTAGTGTGTTACTAATGGTAATCTTTGAGACTGTGGTTCCAGTTCTTTTCAGGTCATTGACCAGTTCCTCCCATGTAGTTCTGGGCTGATTCCTGACCTCTCTCAAAATGATCCTTACCCCACAAGACGAGGTCTTGCATGGAGCCTCAGACTGAGGAAGATTGACAGTTATCTTGTGTTTCTTCCATTTCCAAATAATTGCACCAATAGTTGTTGCCTTCTCACCAAGCTGCTTGCCTATTGTCCTGTAGCCCATCCCAGCCTTGTGCAGGTCTACTATTCTGTCCATGGTGTCCTTAGACAGCTCTTTGATCTTGACCATGGTAGAGAGGTTGTGGTGTTTGGTTGATTGAATTTGTGGACAGGTGTCTTTTATATAGGTAACAAATTCAAACAAGTGCAATTAATACATGTGCAGAGTAGAGGGGCTTTTTAAAGAAAAACTAACAGGTCTGTGAGAGCCAGAATTTTTGCTGGTTCGTAGGTGATCAAATACTTATTTTATGCAATAAAATGCTAATTAATTATTTAATAATAAAACAATGGGGTTTCCAGGATTTTTTTTTAGATTCTGTCTGTCACAGTTGAAGTGTACCTACGATAAATATTACAGACCTCTCCATTCTTTATACGTGGGAAAACTTGCAAAATCGCCAGTGTATCAAATACTTATTTTCCCCACTGTAAAAATATAGACGCTACCGCTAATGGGATGATTGAGTGAAAATTTTACGGTATCAAAAGGTTACCATATCTACAACAGAACACCATCCCTGAGAAGGGCAACCCTATCTTGAGGGCCCCCCTTCCCCTTTAAAAAATCTATCATCATGAAAAAACTTTTAGATTCTTAGCACTGTTTTTTTTCAAAAAAAGCTTAACCCCCCAGAAAAATTTCAATTGATCTCAGGTGGGTGGTTACCTATATTTTTCCCTTTAATAGAGGGCAAATTCAGGCCCCTTTTCGGGTCAAACCCACCTCCTTACCAGAGAGAAAGAAAAAAAAAAAACACCAACCCTTTCAAGCTGCACTATATAAAAAACCCGTGAAAATGGGTGGGGGCAGAAAACCCAAAAAGGGGGGCATCTCTTCTTCCCTATATAGATTAAAAACATATATGCCCAAAAAAAAATATAGTTTGCACAAAAAAACATTTTGAAAAAAAAAACAATGTGAACCGGGTGCCACTGGCAGGGTTGCGCATTAAAATAACACACGCACACCATTAACCAGTGGCACAAAAACTGCAAAAAGGGCAATAAAATAAAGGGAAAACCCTAAAGAAGCATTTTATGCTTTCTATCATACATGAAAAAACTTTGAGATTCTTTTGTTCACTGTTTTTGATCAAAAATGCTTAAGCCACCCACGAACTTACAACGTGATCTTAGGTCGGGTGGTCCTACGCTATCTTTACCTCTCAATAGAGCCAAATTCAGGCCTCTCATCGGGTCAACCGACCTCCATTATCCAGAGAGAAATAAATAAAAAAAACACCAACCTTGCAAGCTGCACTCATATAACAGCCTGTGAAAATGGGTGGGGTGCAGAAAACAAAAATGGAGGCATCTCTTCTTCCCTATATAGATTAAAAGCAATATATGCCAAATACAACGTATAGTTCTGCACAAAAAAAAATTTCTGAAAAAACACAATGTGAACCTGGGTGCCACTGGCAGGGTTGCGGCATATATATATACACACACACACACCATTACCAGTGGCACACAACTGCAAAAAGGGCAATAAAATACATGGAAATCCCTAAAGAAGCATTTATGCTATCTATCATACATGAATAAACTTTGAGACAGAGAGCAGTCTGTACAGTACAGAGAGCGAGCTAGTCAAGTAGTACACTACAGCACCATTAGACTAGGTCTGAATTTCTGTAAAAATATTGTTTTTAATTTCGCCTACACCTTGTTTTAATTACACCTGGATGGTTGACTAACTTCCTAATACTTTGGGAAGTTTTTAAAATGGATGTACAGTATAGGTTCCTTAAAGCTACCTCAGCACTAAATTGATCTCCTACAATTTATATTTTGAAAATTTACTTAAACATGTAAAAATTTGCTGCTGAATGTGTAAGCTGTCTAATTAACCCCTTACTGACCCATGACGTATGAGTATGTCATAGCACCGGTAAGTGGCTTTGAAGTGGGATCGCAGCGTGATCCCGCTACACAGCCGCGGGGTGTTAGCGGCTAATTGCAGCTAACACCCGGCGGTTACAGCACGGATGGGCGTCGTCTCCCACCCACACTGTTTAACCCCTTAGACGCCGCGGCAAAGATGGCCGCGGCATCTAACTGAATGAAAAATGGTACCGCTCACTGTTCTTCACTCCGATCGGAGCCCCAGCAGTGTAACTGTGGGGGTCTGATGGCTGAACATGGCATCCATTGCTGCCATGTTTTGAATTTCCCCACTTCCATCCTCAGTCAGGAAGTGTGGAAACTACCATCTTGGTACACCCTAATGCATTGTCTATTGATGATCGCATCCCCTAGTGGTAAAGCACCCTAGTAAAAAAAAAAAAGTTTTAAAGTGTAAAAAAAATAAAAAAGTATTAAAAGTTCAGTCACCCCCCCTTTCACCATTTTACAAATACAAAAATAATTTGGTATCACCGCATCCGAAAAAGTCTGATCTATAAAAATATAACCTCATTTATCCCATATGCTGAACACTGTAGAAGAAAAAAATTCCAAACGCCAAAATTGCGTTTTGTTGGTCATTTGTTGGTCCCCTAAAAATTGGAATAAAAGTGATCAAAAATGTTGCATGCATTCCAAACTGCTAGCAATAAAAAGAACACTTCAGCCTGCAAAAAATGCACCCTCACTGATGTCCGTAGGTGTTAGTACAAAAAAGTTAATGGTGGCACAAAATAGTGCCGCGGCGCAAATTTCAATAATAGAAAATGTTTTGTTTTTACGGTACCAAAACATAACGGAAACCCTACATGTTTTGTACTGCCGGATGCGTATCAACCTGTAGAATACAGATAACACATCATTTTTACCGAATAATGAACTCCATAAAAAAACCTCCTGCAAAAATGGCGCAAGTACGTTTAATTTTCACATTTTGCCCCACTTAGAATTTTTTTGCCGTTCCCCAGTATATTCTACAGTAATATGAATAACACCATTAGAAAGTACATCTTGTCCCACAAAATAAAAGCCCTCATGTGTCTGTGTAGGTGGAGAAATAAAAAGGTTATGGCTTTCAGGAGGCAAAGAGGAAAAAAATTTAGAGCCATATCGTCCGTCAGGAAGGGGTTAATGGACATAAATGCTGGGTTCACACGTTTTGTTTTTTGATGCATTTCTCAACCGCATAAAAAACACATGCGCTTAAATGCATACATTAAAAACGCATGTTTTCTCTTACAAAAACTCATGCATTTTTTGAGCATGCAAATGTTTCTATTATTTCCTTTGGAACGCAGTTGAAATCTGGGTTAGTTAAAAAATGAATGAGATTTTATTACTGCATGCGGCTTTGGTTTATTAAAAAAAATGCAAAATGTAAAAAAACATTCTTGTTACCACTTAGAGGAGAAAATGCATTGCAAAGTTATCCCCACTTAAAGTGAGATTTGAAAAGCATGGCTGTGTTAATAAAGGGGTTGTTCCATCTTCCACATTGATGAAAATGTAATAGATGCAGGACCCACCTCTAGGATTTGCACCTATCTCAGGAACAGACATCTGAAAATCTCAGCACAAAACATAGCATCAGTTGCGCTTGCACAAGACTCTATTCTGTTGTAAGGGAGTTCCAAGTACAGCTGAACACACAGCTTACCTGTACTCAGCGTTCCAATACAGTTGTGTGCAAGCGCGATCAACTCTCCCTTCTGTACGGAGACTTTCAGGGGACCATTCCCGAGCTAGTTATAGGTTCCAGAGTTGGGACCTTTCACATTTGATGGCATATCCTAGCGATTTGCCATCAAGGTTCAAGATGGGAACATTGCTTTAAAGTTATCACTGTCTGGGGTGAAGAGGTTTATAGTTAATAAAAAGTTTATATGGCATTTAGAAGTTAACTTCACATTATTATTTAACCAGTAACACAGGAGCATATTGTAAAGATCTGGCAGATGCAAAGAAATATATAGCAGATTGTGATGCTTTAAAGCAGAGTGCTTCAGTTGAACAAGACGGGGGAATTAATTCTGTAACTCCGCACGGTTATTCCTGCTCTCCTCATTATACAAACAAATAAAAAAACAGATTAAACCTCCAGTCTTTTTAAGAGCACAAGGTGTAATGTGTTTGTCATGTATAACTGCTAGTTCAACACACTAGGTACATATAAACTGGGCATTGATTTGGCAATGCTATTTTATTGCAGCTATATTCTCCGGAAGTCTATTTCTAAAGTAGTGTGCCTTCTGGACATAGAAATGAAAGATGCCTAAAGAAAGCCCAGATTAACATTACCCCAGTGAAAACTGACAAATCGGAGCCATAAAAAGTTGTTACCCTTCCCTTCACCTGAGTGGCATGATTCATAGGTTGGTATTCACAAAGCTGACCTCTGGACACTGCCCATCCATTTAACATATGTTTACTCCATGAAAAGTCATAGGCAGCAGTGTGAATTCATTATTACCTGGTCACCTTCATGATGACATCTGCAGGTTACGTAGGCGTGATTAACGGTACAAGATTGGAGACAATTAGAATACCAGGTGTTGGGAGAGGCTAAATAATATTACATCATTATAATCTGAATTGTCTATCTGTCCATCTTTCTGTAAAGTATTTCTTTCTTTCTTAGTCATTTATCAAATCAGTATGGATTTTCTGACTTTGTTTTTACATAAATCTGCTTTAAAAACAGTTTTCTTATCTACAGTCTTTCTTTCTTTCTTTCTTTCTTTCCTACTTTCTTTCGCAAGCGGCGGAATGCTCCCTTAGGCTAGGTTCACACAGTGTATTTGCAGGGCTTAATTACGCCCCGCAATTACGCCGTGTGTCCGGGCGGGAGCGGGAGGCCGGCACCTCGCCAGCCCATGGACTTGCATTACCAGTGACGCGTATACGCCGCTAGTAATTCACATGTCAATTATCTCCCCGCCCGGCGGATTCGCCGAGCAGGGAGAGGAGACGTAATCCATAGTTCTCTATGAGAACTGTGGATTACCGTAGTGACTTGGACGTATTCCAGCCGAAATTTGCGCAGTACGGCGCGTAATTACGGACTGAAATATGTCCAATTTTAAGCCGTGTGAACATGGCCTTAGTGAACACAATAGATTTAAAACTATGAGTCCATTGTATTTTTCTTAGATTCTATTAACTAGATAGTACAATATTTTAGTACATTAGCCCATTGTACCTCTCCTACTAGCAGGGCTGTTTCTACAGGCACCTGGGGTGGCGCTTGCCATAAAGGGGTTTTCTCAGTACGCTGCTTCACTGAGGTTTAGCAGCTTTGCACTCTGTCTCTTAAGGTTCTGGGTGGTTCTACAGCAGGGAACAGCATATTCAACTTCTAGGGAGCCATTACAGTGTAGGAGATTGTTATCTCTAACAAGATTACAGATAAATTCATGCTTTTCAGTCCTCACAGCACATGTACCTGTTGTTTGTTTAGTAAAGCTAATCTTGTTAGATATAATTAGTTTGCTTCCATCATTACGGTTACTTCACTAATCAGATAACAGATGTTCCTGCACTCAACTCATCAAATAATAGACTTCCTTCTAATGTACAGTTAATCATAGAAATCTGTGTGCACATTAGAGCACATAAAAACGCTCTTATTTCATGATTAAAGTGAAACCTATTGACCAATGTAGTTAGAAAAAGTCTTCATTTAACTAACCCTTTATGTTGAAAGCTAATCTTTGTAATGAGAAAACCTCATCAAGAGGTGGTGTTGAGGGGGTGCAGTCAAGGCAAGTACTGATGCTGACTGCCCCTTGACTTCATATATCCAGGCAGCCAGCCTATTGTTCAGAGTTTGCAGCTGAGGGAAGGGACAGTTGGCTGTCAGGTACATCCACGGAGGGAGAATGCTTCCAGGTTTCCTGTTTCTCTGATGTGGCAGTCATGTGATTACCAGGGCTTGGTAGTTGCAGATGCTGCTGGGCCTTATCAGATCCAGATTAGATCTGCAGTCAGTACTGGGGGCGGTGTTTCCCCTGTAACTGGGGCCAGCATAAGAGCCACAGTACAAATAATAATTAGCATAAATAACATAAAAGAAGTTATGTAAAAGTGCGCCCCATAGGTCTTTTTCTGACCTTATACGGGTACAATATGTAAAGTAAGTAAGTATATGTAAGTAAATAAAATACATTTTACAAAAAAACAAAAACAAACACCTGACAGTCCAGACTGCAACATTTGGCCCCGCTTTGACAATCCTTAAAATATCACCTATACATGAATGCCTGTAATGGAAAAGTGATACAATTAGAAACTTATTTTAGCTCCACTTTTGCTGTTAAAAAAGTTGTAATGCGTTGTAGTGTGAGAAAGCATTCAAAACAGCGTATACAAAAAAAAATGAGCCTGGTCAGGAAGAAGGGGAAAGGGTTTCCTGGTCAGGAACTGGTAGGTGAGAATGCAAAGCATCACAGCATTGGCGTGTCGTGACATGTTAATGGGGGAGAGAATTTTTTTTCTTCCTGCCCTGAGAGTAAATTACCCTAGAATTGGTACTGCATATTCTGGTGACAGATCTGCTTTAAAATTCATCTTATCCTAATATCAAAAAATGATCTTTTATTGTGTTTTCCTCCAGTGTCAACCCAGCCCTTTGTGTTCCTAACCTGTTCTCATTGTTATGTTCCAGGAAATAGCTATGTTATAGCGGACATTTATAAAAGCTATAGCGCTATAATTCCTTCACTGATATCTCATGTTCTGACCTATGGCAAGGTAGGAGTGAAAAAGTAGAAACGTCAGGTATGATATTCATTATGTCTTCTTTCTTTCTTCAGGGTGCACTTGATAATTGGCCAGAAACTTATGAGTTTTGGGAAAATAAAGGTCGCCGTGTGACATGTCTGAGAGCATCTTCAGTCCTGAAATCCCTTTGTTCTCCTATTGTATCCATTAAAGACTTGGAAGATATTCCATTCTTACAGGATGAGATAAAAGATATCATTGAGGTAAAGTATGTATGCTTTGGAAAGAGCAATATGCACATGGAAAATGTATGTGAACCAGAAAAGATAATAAATAATAATCATCATAACAAAGAATGATAAATAATCCTGAAACAAGTTTGCTTTCAATGTCAAAATTAATGGTATGTTCAAGATGGTGGAGTAACAAGATTGCTAGGCTACATCTACTGTAGTAGTAGTACATTGAAAGATTTGATCTGAATGCTTGCCGAGTGCTGATCATGTTTATATAATAAAAATCCATTTTGATGCTACTTTGATGCATCTGTTTTGTATTGCTGTAATGCCGCAAAAGGAAAAAGGGAAGCTGCATTGAAAATATTCTACTTTTTGTGTCCTTGCGGTTGCAGACTGGGGTGAGCAATTTTTTTCTCCAATTAAATGTTTGTTGATTCACTAATTGCTTCATGACACTTTGTTTATTAGCAATTTTAAATTGGGCTGGAGTCAAATTAAACCTGAATCTGAGCACTTTAACCCCTTAACGCCGAGGCTTGTTTTTTTTTGTCATGCTCCTTTTTCCCTCCTCGCCTTCCCAGAGCCCATAACTTTTTATTTTTTTCATCTACATAGACATATGAGGGCTTTTATTGTGTGGGACAACATGTACTTTCTAATGGTGTTATTCATATTACCATGGCATATACTGGGAAACCACAAATAAATTCTTAAGTGGGGCAAAATGTGAAAAAAAAGTACTTGCGCCATGTTTGTGGAAGTTTTGTTTATACAGCGTTCAATCCTCTGTAAAATTGTGTTATCTGTATTCTACAGGTTCATATGCATCCAGCAATACCAAACAAGTATGATTTTCATTATATTTTGGTACTGTAAAAAAAACTCCAAACATTTTCTATTTTTTAAATTTGCACAGCCTCGCCATTTTCTGCGACCAATAAATTTTTTGTACTAACACCTACGGATTTGATTGAGGGTGCATTTTTTTGAATGTACTGAAGTGTAATTTTTATTGCTAACAGTTTGGAATACATGCAACTTTTTGATTAAATTTATTCCAATTTTTAGGGGACGTGAAATGACCAAAAATATGCAATTTTGGCCTTTGGAATTTTTTTCTTTATGTTGTTCAGCGTATGGAATAATTGATGTTATATTTTAATAGATCAGACTTTTTCAGATGGGGTGATACCAAATATATGTAACTTTTTAATTATTTTTTTTTATTTGTAAAATGGCAAAAGGGGGTGATTTGAACTTTTAATATTTTTTTTATTTTTTTACACCTTAAAACTTTCTTTTAACTTTAACTTTGAGTCCCTCTAGGGTGCTTTACCACTAGGGTCACGGTCATTTATACAGTCTAATGCATTGTAATACAATCCATTAGGGTGTACAAAGATGGCGGTTTTACTACAACTTGTGTGGGGCCAGAAGTAGCAAAAACAAAAACACAGCGGTGATGGAAGCCTTCGCAAGGTTTCCAGCTGCCATGTTAAGCGATCTGGGCCCTGTGATTTCGCCACGCGTGCCCCGATTGAAGAGAGGAATGGTGCACGGCACCATTTCTCATTGATTTAGATGCCACGGCCATTTTTGCTGCACCGTCTAAGGGGTTAAACAGCACAGGATGACGACGGTGCCGTCCCGTGCTGTAACCGCCGGGTGTTACCTGCAATTAGCTGCGATCCCGCAACAAAGTCCCTTACTGACATTAGGACGTACTCATACGTACAATGTCGTTAAGTGGTTAATTCAGATTGGCTCATAACAATTGCTGGTGAAAACTGGAAAAAAAAAAAAATCGACTGTAACCACAACCCAAAGCCCAAGTTAGAGTTAGGGCCAGGACAGGGCATTTTGATACCCTAGATAAATAGGTCAAATGGAGGTCCTCCAGAAAAATTTAAATCCATTGTCCTGACCTGATGCATGGCGCCTTCAGCTGCTCTCTCCTCCACTAGATGCAAAGGGCAAAAAACACAAATGTGCCATTTTTTGGGGAAGTGTGGTATAAATGACATTATCCTTAGTCTGCAGGATCAGTACAATTCAGATTTTAAAAAAAATATGCTTTGGATTTCCAGTTTTTGAGATAAATAACTTTTATTTTTCTGTTAATAGACCTGTGTGGGGGCTTTCGTAGAATGAAGTGTGGGTTTTCATTGATGACATTTTTAGATACCTGTAACTTTTTGTTCACTTTTTATTCCAATTTTTGTGGAGGCAAAGCAACAATTTAAAAAATAAGGTACAATTTTGCCGCTTCATGGCATTCACCATGTGGGATATATAAGGTTATATATTAATAGATTGGACTGCATCTGTTGTGAAATTTTAATGCGCATAAAAGTAGTGTAGAATGCTCCTAAATCTATGAACCAGGTCTATTAAGGGTCATAAATCAGGCGCGTTTTAGTGCAGAAATGACAATTCTGGCTCAGGTAAACCACTTTGAAAGTGGTTTACCTGTTCCAGCAGTTATGCGCTTGGATTTGCCGTACTGAAGCTATAAATCTGTAGCTTCATACGGTTGTAGTGCGACACGCCTCCAGCACGCCCCCTGAAATCAGGCGCATTACACAGTGCTGCGGGCGCTCTGTAATGCACCTGATATTGGAGTGCGGCTGTTTAAAAATATAGCGAACGGGGCTGTGCTAGATGTCGGGCTGAAAAGATGCCAGACTTCTGGCGCAGCCCCGTTTATACATGTCCCCCACAGAATATAAAATCTTTGTACAGAAAGTTCTGGCGTGTGAATCTATCCTTATTATTGTTCTGAACTTCTTAATCAAAATAGCTCCTTATTTTCTGTTATATTATAGAAATACTATCTGTTATTAATCTTATAAATATGTTACCTTTTTCTTAATTTTTTTTTTGCTCACTTTTATCACTGAAATAAACTGAAACTGCCAAAAGTAATAATAAATTGAAATGGACTGAAAATCATCTAATGAACATCAGACATTGCCTTTGTGGTTTAATAAAAAATATCCAAAACAAACTAATGAAACTGGCCTGGATAAAATGGTGGTACCGCTATAAAAGATTGAAAATAATTTGACCATAGGGGCATATTAAACTAATGTATGTTCTGTAATTTACATCACAGCTGCCTTCAAACATGTTATCAGTCAGTCTGTCTATTTAATGGGTAAAAAGTAGTCACTGTGCTGTTTGGTATCCTGGTGTGTACCACTTTGAACATGAACCAAAGGAAGTTAACAAGAGCATTGTCTCAGTAAATTAGAACTAAAATTATAGACAGACATTTAAAGGCTATAAAACAATCTCCAAACAGGTTGATATTCCTGTTACTACAGTTGCACATATTAATCAGAAGTTTAATGTCTATAAGACTGTATCTGACCTCCCTCAACATGGCTACAAGATAAAAATTTATGACAAATTGAAGAGACAGATAATATGAATGGTAACCAAATAGCCCCAGAGCAACTTCCAAAGGGATTAGAGTTGAACTCCAAGGTCAAGGTATATCAGTGTCAGATTGCACTTAGATAGACTTATTTAGTCTTGAGAAAAGGCGACTCTGGGGAGACATGATTAATTTCTATAAGAATTTAAATAGCCTCTACGAAAAGTATGGGGAAAAGCTATTTAATGTAAAACCCCCTCAAAAGACAAGAAGACATTCCCTTCGTCTAGAGAAAAAACAATCCAATCTCTAGAGGAGAAAAGCCTTCTTCACTATGACAACTGTAAATCTGTGGAATAGCCTGCCCGATGAACTGGTCTCAACAGGAACAGTTGCGAGTTTCAAGAAAGGCTTAGATAACTACCTGAAACTAAAGAATATTAATACATATGTAGCCATATCAAATATCTAGATCCAGTCTGATGGCAACTCTGGGGCCAGAAATGGAATCTTCCTTAGAGCAGATTGGTTTTTGCCTTATGGGGTTCAAATTCTTTATCCACATTTTCCCTACCCTTGGTTGAAATTGATGGACATATGTCTTTTTTCAACCATACTTACTTTGTAATTATGTAATGTAACTATTGTTGTCTTTGCTGTCACGGGGGTCGTGGGCTCCGCTGCCCCCCGCGACCGTCACCCTGCTCGCAGGGGGTCCGGCACGGCGGCTGCCCGTGACTATCCCTCTGCTGTCCTGGCCCCGGCGCCGCGTCCCTTACCTGTCCGCGCTCCTGTGAACGCCGCTCCCGGCCGCCGTGCGCGTGGCCGCTGCTTTAGGCGCGCGCGTGCCGACTTCTCTAAATTTAAAGGGCCAGCGCCCGACAATAGACCAATTATCGGGACGCTGGTTCTATTTAAGGTATCCGCCCCCAGCACTTCCTGCCAGTCTGTTGGTGTGTTTTTGGTGCGTTTAGAGAGTATTGGAGTTCAGTCTTGATTACCCGTGTACCAGTCCGCTTGCTTACGTTTCTCGACCTTGCCTGTTTGCCGCCTGCCCTGACCGTCTGAATGTCTCTGACCACGAACCTCTGCTGCCTCTGCTTTGCGGCGGGCTCTGGTGAAAACCGGGGGATACTTAGATTCTGTTACCTGGCATGGCTTAGCTATCATCGCTTGCGTTGGCCCAGCGAATCCACTCCTCCGTTACATTTGTCAAAGTGGACTTACTGAAAGACGACTGACGACGATTGGGAGAATGTTCTTTGGACTAATGAGACAAAACTGGAGCTTTTTGGCAAGTCACATCACCTTTATGTACACAGACACAAAAATGAAGCATAGAAAGAAAAAGATATTGTACCTACTGTGAAGCATGAAGAAGGCTCGGTTATGGTTTGGTGCTGCTTTGCTGCATATGGCACAGGGTGTCTTAAATCTGTGCAACGTACAATGAAATGCCAAGTCTATCAACTCATTCTGGAGCAAAATGTGCTGCCCAGTGTCAGATAGCTTGATCTCAGTCACAGGTCATAAGTCCTCTAACAGGATAATTAGCCAAAATAACAGCTAAAAACATCCATGAAAGGCCATGAGTAAAGCATTGGACTACTCTGAAGTGGCCTACCACGAGCCCTGATCGAAATCCTATTGAACATCTGTGGAATTAACTGAACCATGCAGTCTGGAGAATGCACCCTTCAAATCTGAGACAAATAGAATAGTGTGCTCATGAGGAGTGGCCCAAAATACCTGTGGACAGGAGCAGGTCTCATTGAGAGTTACAGAAATATTTTGTTTGCAGTGATTGCCTCAAAAGGTTGTGCAATAAAATATTAAGCTAAGTCTTATTTTCAGTAAATTTACATTTTTGGTAGTTTTAAATTATTTCCTTGACCATTGGTGGTTTTTCTTACCTTTTTTTTTACATGTGTGTATACTCAGGCACCAAGACCAAGATGCAAATGCTGCTTCCAAATCCTTTATAGCTATGTCCCTGGTGCTCAGTTACTGTTGTGTTTGCTGTCTCTCATGAAAAAGTCAGGTAAACACAGAATGTAGATAAAATAGCTCCTCATTAATTAGGGGTTCTACAACTGCAGAATACAGAATTTAATAGCCACTTTTACGTGTCACTAGCTGATTGGCATATTATGTGTCTGTCTGAGCAGCAGTAAAGGTCATTGTATAAAACACTCCCTGCACAAAATCAGCAAACTCCAAGCAATCAACTTGGTCAGAGGTAGTCGATGTACACAGCACCTATATAATGGCAAACCGAGGCACTATTGCTATACCATAGACTCTCCATCTGCATCTGTAAGGTATCACTGTATACCACCATACTTTGCAGATGTTCTCCCATAAAAGTAATTGGCCATATATATCAAAACTGTCTAACAGTAAGACTGTCCTTGTTGCCCATAGCAACCAATTAGAGGCTAGTTTCAAGTGTCCAGACCTGTTAAAAAAATGATAGTTGAACTCTGATTGGTTGCTATGGGCAACTAAGATAGTTTTATTACTCAACAGTTTTGATAAATGAGGTTGAATGGTTCTAAAGGAGAATATCTCCATTATGTGGCAATCAATCCATCATGCCACAATTACAATTGAAGAGTTATAGCATGACTCTCGTACACAGAGGAGTAACTTAAAGCTCTGATGTAAAAAAAACAAACAGGTGTTTTACCATATTAATTTTATAATATTCTGATGTGACAAAGGGGCCTTTGGCGGCTCCTCAAGTATCAAGACCTAGGTACATCAGATGCCTCTGCATTCCTTATAGCTACCTCCAGATAGCTATCATATTATACTTGACCCCATTAAGTGCTAATGGTGCTATATTTTCACTGCATTCCCCTTGGTAGATGGTAACAGGCTGCTGCTTGTGGTTACAATAATGTCAGAGGTACATGGCCGGTGACTGAAAATTGAAGCAAAATTTACTTATTGTCCATTGCAAACAATACCAGCACAGCTTACATTTACAAGAGCCAAATATAAACTGTGCTTAAAAAGTGTGCAATAAGATGGCGATATGGACGTTGTCTGTTATGACTTTCAGAATAAATTAGGTAAATGTGCTCCAGATAGAAACTCAATTTGCATTTTGAGATGGGTGAAGCAATTCTAAACCACAGGGTGTTTATATCATTGGAAAAGTCCACATCGCCCAAAAACTTTGGAAGAGACAATGAAGAGAATATGAGCCTGGTATAAACATAGTCCTAGAAAGTTATCCAGACTGACATCGGCCATAGCATATCTTATAAAAAAGTCTGCCTTGTAAACCATACAGATTACATCTTCTTCAAGAGCTGAAATCAGATGGCTACTCTGTTTCCCTGAAAATAAGAAAGTGTCTTATATAAATTTTTGCTCCTAGGTCATATATTCAGGGGATGTCTTGACAGGCTTGAGTTCAGCGATGAGCTTAACTTTCACCTCAATGGGAAGGTCAAATACAACGTATGACTCATGAAAACCTTGTGTCCTTATCGTGTACATGAGGGACTCTCCCAAAATAAATGTGTTCTGTGCAATGAGCAGTCCTCTCAGGTACATATAGACCTCATGCAATCATTTGCTCCATCTTTAAATGCAGTGACTCTACACTATCCATCTCTTCTTCAGGGTCCCATAGTATGACTTGTACGACTAAGGTTGTAATAACGGAAATGTCACAGCTTTATGTCAGCAGACCAATTAACTATTCTGTACAATAAATTAATGTCCCTACTTGAGTTATATGGACTCTGTATTTGTAAATTAGGCAGATCTCCCAGTAACAAACGTAACTGGGAATGGGATAAAAATATAAAACAAGGGAAACTACATTTATAGATAATTTAAAACATGTTTCTGGGAAAGCTGGGTGAATACTAATACAGTATCTCACAAAAGTGATCAAATTTTTATAAATTCTTTTGTAAGATCTTTTCATGGGACAACACTGAAGATATGGCATTTTGATACAATGTAAAGCAGTCAGTGTACAGCTTGTATAACAGTGTAAATTTGGTGTGCCCTCAAAATAACTCAACACACAGTCATCAATGCCTAAATCTCTGGCAACAAAAGTGAGTACACCCCTAAGTGAAGATGAACAAATTGGGCTCAATTTGCAATTTTCCCTCCACGCTTTAATGTGACTTTTTAGTGTTACAAGATCTCAGGTGTGAATGGGGAGCAGGTGTGTTAAATGTTCTCTTAATTCTCTCACACCCTCTCATACTGGTCATCAGAAAGTCAACATGACATTTTCACTTAGGGGTGTACTCACTTTTTTGGCAGCGGTTTAGACATTGATTACTGTGTGTTGAGTTATTTTGAGGGCACAGAAAATGTACACTGTTATACAAGCTGCATTATACTGACTACTTTGCATTGTATCAAAATGTCATATCTTCAGTGTTGTCCTATGAAAAGATATAATACAATATTTACAAAAATGTGTGGAGTGTACTCACTTTTGTGAGATACTGTATGCCTAATGTTACAGATACCCAGCTATTTTCTTTCCTTTTGAATGCCAAACCTGCACAATTTCGCCATTACTACTGAATAACTAGACAGGCTGACGTTCTGGATTATGGGAAAATTGAGTGACAACTCAGCTGTTACCAGGCTTTTCTAGTAACAGATAAGACAGATCTGTCCCATGCCTCTGAATATTTCTGAACAAAGCTGATGGCATACCTGTTGTTTTTGGTATTTATAAAATGTGTTGTATTCAGTCGTAAGACATTATTTACTAACTGTTTTTAGTTATGTTGTAGTGGTGTTATCTTCTCAAAGAACAGTGATGTTATCGAGTCACGATATATCACCTTGTGTTATCATGTCATGGCCATGGTATTGTTCTGTTACAGCATGGTAATATTAACTAGTTAATGTGTGTTATAGTTATCCAGTCATGGTATAGGGGTGTTATCCATTCATGGTATGGGGTGTTATCCAGTGCTATCCAGTCACAGTATGGGGTTATTCAAAAATATCAAAAAGGAAGCAGCATCCGCAGGGTAGTGTAGAAAAGGACCAAATCATCTTTATTGCTCCATAAAGTGCAACGTTTCAGCTGTATACACAGCCTTTATTAAGCACGGTATGTGGGTGTTGTCCTGCCATGGAATGGCGGTGTTATACAGTCATGGTATGGGTGTGCTATCCAGTCGTGGTTTTGGTGTCTTATCCAGTTATGGTTTTGGTGTGTTATTCAGTCTTGTATGGGTGTTTTTGTCCAGTCAAAGTTTCACTGTGTTATCCAGTTGTGGTATACATGTGTTATCCAGTCACAATTTTGGTGTGTTACCCAGTAATGGTTTTGGTGTGTTATCCAGTCATGATATGGGGCTGTTATCCAGCCACAGCTTTGGTGTGTTATCCAGTCGTGGTATGGGGGTTTTGTCCAGTCAAAGTTTCACTGTGTTATCCAGTTGTGGTATACATGTGTTATCCAGTCACGCTTTTGGTGTGTTATCCAGTCGTGGTATGGGTGTGTTATCCAGTCACGGTTTTGGTGTGTTACCCAGTCATGGATTTGGTGTCTTGTCCAGTCACGATATGGGGGTGTTATCCAGCCACGGCTTTGGTGTGTTATCCAGTTGCGGTATGGGGGTGTTGTCCAGTCACAGTTTCAGTGTGTTATCCAGTCATGGTATGGGTGTGTTACCAAGTCACGGTTTCAGTGTGTTATCCAGTCACAGTTTAGGTGTGGGGATTTGGGGGTATTCATGGTTTTATTTAGTCATGGCATGAAGATATTATCCAGTCAAAGTTTCAACTTGTTATACAGTCATGGTATGGGGGTGTTATCCAGTCACAGTCATGCAGTTTCAGGAGGTTATCCTATCATTTTTGGATTTGTTATTCAATATAGTATGGGAATATTATGGTGGTATTATTAAGGCACAGTGTGGTGGTATTATTCAGTAATTATGTGGTGGGAATATGTTTTGGAGAGCACAGCCCACACCACTGAACATACGGACCAGGCTTAGCACTAGACATAAGTAACAAGTGCAAATGTGATTCTATGATCATGCTACCAAAAAAGGGTTTTTTTTTCAGAAAACACAAAAAAATGATAAAACCAAATTTGTTATCATTAGTGGGTTGGGCCCAGAAATGAGGAAAATTTATGACGCTAAAAAGGTAGTTTTAAAATTTGGGCCCTTTTGTTTCTATCCGGGGTGGAAACATTTACCATTTCCCTTTTCCAATTTGATTTTAAATTTCTTTTTTAGTACATGTGGGTTTAAATGCTCTAATACTGTCTTGTGCATGGTTTTAAAATTTCTTTAAATTTTTTTTTCTTTTTTTTTGTTTTCCCCTTTATTTACGGGGTAGCCCCGGGGGGCCCTGACAAAGGGCCCTTCCCCCCTCACCAGGGGAATTGTTTTGAGTGGAAACTGCAAACTATGCAGGGATGTTTCAGAATGACTATGTGTTATATGTAGTGGTTTTAGCGAAATTTTTTTCGGGCAAAGTTGAAAAGTTCGGGCAAGGGTTTTTATTGGGTTTATCCCCAAAAATTTCCAAGATCATGGATAATTTAAAGGGTTTTTAAAACTTGGGGGGAATCATCCCATTTGATCGCGCCTTTTTGGCGCTTCCCTGTAATTTTTTGGGGGCCGCAAAACAGGGTTTCAGAATAGGCAGGGTGAGAAGTGGGTGGCGACGTCATTTATGGGATGTGTATGGGTTTGGGGTTGGCTGGAAAAAATCATTGACCTTCCCTTTTTACATTTGAACAGCGTTTTCCCCGTTTCCGCCTCAAATGGGCTCTCAGGTCTCATAGGGGTAAAACCTGCGCTCTGCCTGTGGCCAAAAAAAAGGGTCAGCGGGGGAAATTTGGGTTTTTTTCTGCACAGGGAAACCTTTTATTTTAGCTGTGATCCTTCCCAAAAAAAGGGTTTTTTTTTAGAGATTTGGGCCCTTTTATGTAGTTAGCTAGAGAATTTTTTAAAGCAGCATCTTCCCCTGTAAAAATTTAAAGGCAAATGGGGGGGGGGGGGGGGGGGGGCCCGGGGGGCGAACCCAGGGGAAAACTTTTAAACTATAAAGAACACTGGTAAAGTTCACCAAGATTAGGTGTAGAATTGTAGTGGGAAAAATCTTTTATTATTAACAGTTTGCTATTGGGAAAAATTTCCTGGATATTGGGCCCGCCTGAACTTATATTGGGGTTTAAAAAAACATTTTAGTAATGAGGTCTCTTTGTTAGCTGCAAAAAAATTTCCCCTTTTAATTTAGTTTTCATTTCCCCGAAAGGTGTTTAATTTTTACCCATTTTCAAACCTTTTGAAGGGTTTATATATCCCACCCTTTCACTTAAAATTAACAAACCAGCAATCTTGTAGTCCCCCCCCAAAGGGTTTTTTTTGTTGCCAAAAATAAGGTTTTTGTTTCGAAAACCCTACAGTTACGTGTTTTTTGGGCTTTTTCGCACCAGCACTGTTATTGACGCCATTTACGTAAAAATTTAAAAAAGCAATTCTAATATTCACCCCCAGGTGAATTGAAAGGGGAAAAAAAAAATTCCCTTTATTTTTATTTAAAAATAAAAAGTTAAAGTTTTTTTTTTGAATTTTGTCGCAACCCCCGCACTGTTCAAATTTACGAGCATCCAGAAAAACTTAAAACAGGGAATTTTATATTCACCACCAAATGAATTGAAAGGTGCAAAAAAAAAACCGGTTTTTTATATCAAAACATAAAGTTACGGGGTTTTTTTTTTGCGCACCCAAACAATGTTCCCTTGACGAAGGATCTACGTAAAAACTTAAAACAGCAATTTTTAAATTCCCCCCAGGTGGGTTTGAAAGGGGGCAAAAAATACCGTTTATTTATTCAAACATAACAGTTACGTGTTTTTTGACTTTTTCGGAAACCAGCAAAATGTTAATTGGAAGCCCCGCAAAACTTAAAAATTGGGGTTAAAAAAATTTTTTTAAACCAAAAAAAAAATCTTTTTTTATTTTCACCCACCAAGGTTGGTATTGGAAAAAAGTTTTTTCAAAATAATTAAACAAAAAAGTTTATTATATCAAAAAATAAAAAAATTAGTGTTTTTTTACTTTTGCGCACCCAGCATTTTTATTGACGCCCATCTACGTTAATTTTAAAACAGCAATTTTTATTTTTTCACCACAGGTGAATTTTAAAGGGGCAAAAAAAAACCGGTTTTTTTATCAAAAAAAATAAAAAGTTACGTGTTTTTTGACTTTTGGCCCCAGCCCCCTGTTCATTGAGCAAAAAATCTACGTAAAACTTAAAAACAGAAATTTTTTATTCACCACAGGTGAATTGAAAGGGGCAAAAAATACCGTTTAAATTTTACCAAAAAATAACCCGATACGTTTTTTTTTGGACTTTTTCCCAGTCCAGATTTGTTGATAGGGCACCTTCAGTTTTAAAATTTAAACCGCAATTTTGTTTTGATTGAGGGGTTTGAAGGGAAAAGCTGTGATTTGCCGTCTTTTAAATTTGGGGATTTCCCAAAAAAATTTTTAAAACCCCTTTTCAAATTTTTTTTATTTCTGAAAAAGGACGAAATTTTCAGGTGGTAAAGCGAGAAGAAAGGGGGGGAAACAAGGAGGGGAGAAAGGGACCCAAAAGAATTTTCTCCTTCCCGTTGGCGGGCAACACGCCCTGCCCGGGATGTCGTTGCAGGACCGTACAGGCCCCGTAAAGTGGGTCAGGGGCCCTGTGAATTAAGTAAACGAACATGTCGCCAATCTGTCCTTCAGTGGTTTAAAGCAAATGGAATTTAGGGAGTTTACCCTTTTCGTCCCCCGCACGGCCACAAATGTCGTCATCAGCACATCGCTTTCCTTTAAAAATTTAAAACAGCCCTAATGTCCCAATCGTGTAAACCCAAACCCCTGTGGATAATCCATTTTTGAAGACCTCTTTGTTTTACAAAAACGGTTGGGGTCAGAAAAGGAAAGTTTTTAAAAATCAAAGGAAAAGGTTTATTTTCTTTCTTGACCCCAGTTTACTGATGCCCCTCAGAGGAGGGAAGGAAAACCCGGGCAATCGGCAAAAATCCCGGGGGTCGGCAAGCCTTGCAGTGCCCCTTGCCTTTTAGCCCCCAGCTTCTGGGGTGCAGAAAAGTCGGACGCCCAAATCCCCCTGTGTTGATGATGTTTATGAGACCCACATTGCGATCCATCCCGGTCTTTTCCCCAGAATTTGCTTGCGAGCGCTTTCCCTCAAATGGACGAAAGGGGGAAAACGATGGGGGTAGTGTTTAATACGGGTCCCCGCCACAAAAAGGGAGGTGGGGGGTCCCAAAGTCCCTGAAAATGATTCCGCCAGCCAGGTCAGCGAAAACCCCCCTCCTGCTTATCGCCCCTCAAAAAAGGTCCCGGAAACCCCTTCCCAAACCGGGCCCTTTTTTGAGCAAGCCTCTGATTAAACCCCGCGTGTCATATGCGCCTTTGCCGTAAACGCATAAATAGAGGCAAGAAAACCCTTTAAATGGGTTTTCCCAACCCCAAATTTGTTTCCCTGCAGCCAAAAGCATGAGTTTAAATGGAGGGAAAAAATTGGCCAAAAAAAAAAACCCGACCGCGCCGGGTCCAACCACTGGGACAAATTTTTCCCACCCTCCCCCGCCCCAAAAACCAAGGTTTCCCCCAAACCCGCCCCCTGGGCTCTAAAGGGCATGATTTTGGGATCAGCCTTTTCCTTTTGCCCCCACCCTCGCCCGAGTACCACCCGCACACAGAGACCCCTTACCCCTTTTTCCTTCCCCCAGTTTGGGGGGCCTGCACCCGTTTTCAGCGGCCAGTCTAGCAGCCCGCTTCTGTTTCCAGGTTTTGGGGGAGAAAGGGAAAAACCCCTTTTCCCAAAACCCTCCCCAAAACCAAAAAACTGTATGTCGGCTTTCCCGGGGTTTTTCCTTTTGGGAAAAGTTGCCTTTCCTTGGTGGACACAGATGGGTTCCCCCATATGGCCCCCGTTGCCCCCCAAAACCCGATGCGAGCGGGATTTTTTTTGCCAAAAAAAAGCCGTCCCCGCCCGGGGCCCGCCAGTGTCATCTAAAATTTCAACGCGTTTCTGCATCTGTTTTTAGGAAAAATTTCCCTCTACCACCGGGCAATGGATAGTAAGCCGGCCAAGGCCGGCCCATTCTCTTGAACCCCGGGGGCCCTGGGGTGAGCTGGGTTGGGTGTCTTGGGGTTGACGGGGGGCTCTCCGGCCCCGGCGCACGCTCTTCAAAAAAACCCCAGGGGTGGGCAGGGCTCTTTCCCCCCAAGGTCTCTTTGGGGGCAAACGTGCCCCCGAGACACCCCCGGCCGGTTGAATTTTAAACTGCCTTGGAGACCGTCCACAACACAAAGGGCAAAAGGGGTGGGCGGCTCTAAGCAACGAACCGGGGGGGCGTGGCTGGGGTGCAAGGGAAACCCCTTGTGCCAGGCAAAGGGGGTGTGCGGGAAAACGGGGAAAAAATTTCTGGCCGCCCTTAAAATCGGTAGGCTGGAGCCAAACCCCTTGGGCCCGGCCCCTTGTCATGAAAACCCGGGCGTCCAGAATTTTTTAAAGAGGTTTCCCCGGGCTGGAATGCCCGCTGAAGAAGGTCCCAGGTTTGAGTTCGCACTTCCGCCGTTTCGACCTGCTTCGTCCCCCCGGCTGCGTTGCAGGGTAAACTCGGCCACCCCCCCAACCGGGTTTATTGTTGCGTGGGAAAACGTGGAATTCCACCCCACAAAGGGTCCAGCGATTGTGGCCCGAGGCCCAAAGCCCCTTTGCGTTTCGAAATTTATCAAAGGCCTGAAAAAAGCGCGGTAAGGTCTCGGGGTGTTGAACCCCCCGAGGTGGGGGCAGGGGAAAGAGCTTTTCACCCTTCCCCCGCCCAGTTTTGAAGAAAACCCACCAAAAAGGTCAGTGGCGGACAAGCCCTTGTAGCAAAGAGCATTGTGGGGGTTTTTAGTTCTGGGAAGATCGTTGGACATCTGAAAAACAGGTCCGCAGGACGGGGAGGGGACGGAACAAAGCGGCACGGGCCTTTTTCTCCCTCAAAACCAAAAAGGGCCCCCGTTTCACAATTTCATCGGTCTTCATTAGGCAGTGGTTCGGGGGTCCAGGCTAGTGCAAAGGGGGCGCCTTTAAACTTAGGGTGCTTCCCTCTCAGGAAAATCAGGGCTGTGTTTGAAGCTGTGCCCGGGGGCAAGGGGGAGGAGGAGGAGGGGGGGGTTTTTCCCAGACACCCATGTTAAAGACTCCCCGCCCTTTGGGAAAGAGGTTGGGCGAATTTGAGGCGGGGGAGGGGAAGGGTGAGGAAGATAGTTTTTAGTGCCCCTCGACCCCCGAGGCTTGGGAAATTAAAAGGGCCCCATCTTCACCTGAGTCTTGGATGCCCCCATTTTCCCCCAACATTTATCCGCTTTAAAGGGCCCTCAAAATGAAAAAAGTTTTAAAGGGTGGCCCCTCCCGGATCCCCGGGACAAAAAAAATTTGCACTTTCCTTCCCCCCCCCAAATAGAGAGTAAAAAGCAGGGGAAAAGGGGACCTTGCTGTTGGGTCAAATGGAGAAATTTTTTGCGTCTGTTCCGTTCCCCCAAAAACCCGGTGGAACAACATCAGGCCCAGTGACACAAATAGAAATGCCAAATAGGCCGTAGCGGGAGCAGCAGGCAAGGGGGGCAGAAGCCTAAAGGGTGA